>JAQGAO010008905.1:0-10029 GCA_034697705.1 Ommatoiulus sabulosus | reverse complement strand
TAGAACAGACCAACGAACAGTGCTTCCGCCACAGTTTCTTCAACATGTTTCACATACAACATTCAGGAAACGGACCTGGCCAAATGGTGTTTCATGGCATGTTTCCGTAAAACATCCAGTGTCGATCCAGATCCGAGGGAAAAAATGTTATCGAAACATTCTGGTCGCAACGCAATGGTCTGTCCTCCATTATCCTGCCAAGTACATGTAGATGAGCTGAAACACGTTTCGGTAACATTTTCAAGAAACTGAAAATGAAACAAACATTTGTTTCGCAGCTCTGTACTGTGCACTATAGAGTTCAGTGTTTCCTAACCTTTTGACCCCTGACCAGTGAAAATTGTGAAATTATTTCGCGGACCTCTACGGTAGGAATACAAACCATTTTCAGGGTCCTGAAAGAAATTTCATATCCAACTTTCCTGACTTTTCCAGGTTTTTAACCACATTTCCCTGACCCAGACTATGCATAAATCGTCATACTGTATGTCAATGTTAAATAGAGGCGAGATTCCAGTAGATCACTACCAATTTGAATGTTTTATCGTGCTCTACGTTTCGGCATTAATGAAGACAAGTCAATGTTATCCTCGATTTTGCAAAATAGACAAATGGAAAATCTGCTGTATTTTGTAAAATTTACTAAAGATTATTTGAAAAACTTTGAAAAAATTTGCGTGAGAAAATTTGGTAGATTTACAAATTGGCCGAAAAATGTTGAATGTTTTGAAAATTTGTTCTCGGAAATGATTGGAAATTATGCATGTCCTCGGAAAATGTGGATAATTTTGAAAACTTTTTCTCGGAAACTGTTGAAAATTTTGCAAATTGGTCCTCGGAAACTGTTGAAAGTTTTGAAAATTTGTTCGTAGAAAAGATTGATGTAATGCAAATTTGCACTGGGAAAATTTAAAAAAGTTTGCAAATGGACCCTGAGCTAACCACGTAGAAGCATTAATTTTGGATCGTGACAACGTTGACAAGTTGAATTTCCCTGACTTTTTTTTAAAAATCATTTTCTCCCGACTTTTCCAGTTATTTTCAAGTTGTGGCTTTTCCAGGTTTTCCTGGCAAATCAGGTGAAAAACAGCTTCATAATGCAACGTTTATCGACAGTTGCGTTAAAGAACATCCAACGGCTAAATGGTCCGTCAAATGCATTCACAGGTAGTAACATTGTGTCCAAGATTTCGGGCTTGCATAATTAAGGTAAATGCACGATTATTAAAAAAAAACGTGATAGTAAGTTAACAATGGATGTACGCGAATTTGAGTGAGAATCTAAATTATACGATTGTAAATTAGAAAATTAAAGAGTGACACGTTTTGGCAACATCTTTTAGTCTTTTACAGTTCTGGATCTTATACCCGTAACGACTGAAATTTAAAAAAGAGCCTGTCATAGTTAAATATTATAGAATCCGGCTTTGGTTGGTGAACACTATCAACCTGGAGGACTTCCTCAAAGATCATTGTTTGATCGGGAGTGAGCGGTTGAACACTTGTGCCTTGTAAAGTCCAACTAACAGTGTTTCCGCCAAAATTTCTTCAAAACGTTTCACTAAAAAAATTCAGGAAACAAAGATGGCGAAACAATGTTTTCATCTTGTTGAACCATGGCTGATTTATGGTCTACACTTGAGGTGAAAAAACGCTTACTAAAGAAACGAACATCGAAAGCCATCTTCAAGAAAATCCAACGGTTAAATGGTTCGTTAAATGCACTCACAAGCAGTAACATTTTAACGAAGATTTTGGGGTTCCCACGTAGCATTCTAGATTAGTATGAGAGTGTTATAAATTGATATATGTACGCTTATCTACGCGAGAGATAAATTATCAAATAATTAAATTGATAATTATTAAAATGTATCAATGATGATGAGATTTGAAGTTAAATCTACGTCCAAATTGAAGGATTAATAGAGAAACATTCTGTTGCTATTGTGTTGCCAGTTATTCTTGAAAACATAGATTTATGTAAACAATTAATGGGATCCATTTTATGTAAAAAATGTAAAACAACTTATGGGATCAATTTCATGTAAACAAATCTATGTTTAATAATTTATGTGATTAATTTTACGTAAAACAATTCATAGGACGAGTTTTATATAAAAATAATCTATGTAAAATAATTTATGGATTCAATTTTATATAAAAAAATCTATATAAAACAATTTATGCAAACAATTGATAACAATTAGCAACAAAAAGTTCCTCGATGTTTCCTCCAGAGTGGACATAAAAATATATTTAAATTTTACTTTTTTTAAACAGTATACTAAAAATGCATTTTGAATTTATGAAAAAACAAAAGTATAAAGGGAAAGATAAATCCCGGAGCGATCAAAATAATGGCTACCAAAATGATATCAAGGATCTCTTGCCTAAGTTGTCTCGACTCGAGGTTTCAGCGCACCGGCCTGAAGCTAATGCACCATTTGCTCGTGATGTCCAATAGAACTATTTTGAAATTGTTTCACGCGTGTTCGTGTTTCCGAAATGCATTCCAGATTAAACTGCTAAATTTATCGTAACAATTTTTAAAGTAAATTATCCGTGCTATCCGAAGATTTCCCACCAAATTGTTTTTCCTCATCATGGACGCTTTAAAGAAAGCGGTTGATATCATACCGGTAAATTTAGCTTTAAAAAAACCGTAATTCTGCTAGCAGATTGCATATTCTAGTTGTAACGTGACTGATCGCTGTTTTCAAAGAACTCGCCCCAACATTTGTGCTTTTATTAAAATTTGTACATTTAAAAAAAAATTAATTGTATTAAAATTTGGGAAAATTACAAGAAATATGGCGAGTTACACACGCTGAAGTTACGCGTGTTTCGTCACGTTGATTTATACCGAATAATATACAGGCTGTTAGTTGTTTTTTTGCGACGGTTTTGAAATTTAGTTACGTTTTCATCGAACATTACGATCATTTTATTTAACCCAATTAACCTATTTGCCTCCATCGTTAGTTTTCTAGACCGAAGAAAAAAGAGAGCTATCCAGATGATGAAGAATTAGTACATTTTTTTTCTGTTAATTCATGAAATTATTATATCGCATTGACACTCGGCTCACCTCGATTACGTGTATTATTATACTTTCTAGGAATGGGATTTTGAGTACGACCAACGTTCGAAAGTACGTTTATACTAGGGCGCTCAGAAAGCATCTTCGCGAATCGCACATTTGGCAGTCGTGCAATCACGTGGGCAAATTCGCCACGCTGATTGGTTTAAAAAAAAAGTTCACTTTCCAAAAATGCGATTCGCGAAGATTCTGAGTCGAGTACTCCTACATTAAATTATAAGCGCGATATCTCATCGAATCTAATTGTAACTAATATTGGAACTTTTTCTTGGAGCGTTTTACGCGTTCTCGGAGATACAAGATTGCAGTCAGAATCGACCAGTTGAGTGACCAAGACCGAAAAATATTACGAGAAATGGCGGCGAGAGATTACCCGAGCAATGCCGCGAGATACTTTATTCCAGAAAAAAAACCCAAGCGCAAATGGAAACGTCAGAGTGATAATCTCAGTTCCCAAAGTGAGTCATTCGTTTGGTTATTTTTTTCCGTTATAAATGCTTTTAATTTGATTTCTGTGGCAAATGGTCGTTTTTAACACCTAATTGCTCGTTCGCTCACTTCGTCGTATAGTTACGAAATCAAGTAAACCGGCTTCTAATCCGATATTCGGGGTAAAATTAAAGACTTTAATGGAGAAAGATAAAAAGATTTCACCGAACGCTAAAGTCCCTTTAGTGTTGAAAATGGTAATGATTTCTCACATCATATTAGTAGCTTAAATGCGTCGAGGATACAGTCGAACAAGGATAAGTGAAAACCCGTTTGGGCAAGGTAAACTGTTGCACTTATCCGGTATTCCACTTATGCGGATTTTGCGTAGAAGCGCTCGTTTTAGTTCAGTTTATGCACGGAGCAATCGCTAGTAAGAGGTAGCAGCTTATGGCGAATTCGACTGGCGCAGTGCAACCTCATGACGTCGCCGGTGCATTACACCACGTTGTGCCAGTCGAACACGCGAGTGCAAATTGTCTGCCCTGCAAGCAGCATCAATTTCGAATATTGACAGTACGATCGAGCCGTGTTTCCTTCTTTAGTTAAAGAACAGCGGACGAATTTGAAGAAAAGCAGACGAAATATAATCCGCTATGTTGGTGGCACCGCCTACACCCGCTCTCTCGACGGTGTCGAGTCCTAGTCGAATACGGGACATAGGGTGCACCCACTTCACTGAAGTATGCACACCATTGCCCAGCCAAATGAAAGTGGTGCAGGACCAGTCGAATTCGCCGTTAATATCTTAAGGCCGGTTGCACCAACAGAGGTTAATGGCGAATTCAGATGGTCAATCTGGTGTAGTGTATTTTTCGTGGCTTTGCAAGCTTATCACGTGATATTTTGTGCGCAGTGCAACCAGATGACGTTGCCAGTGCATTCTGACAGGTGTTGCGATTCGAGCAGGCGAGTGCAAATCGTCCGTCCAAGTAGCCGCCCATGCAGTCACCGCCAATTTGGAATTTTGCAGAACAGCAGACGAAATTTTTTCCGCCATTTTGAATGCACTGCTACACCAGCTCTCTTGACAGTGTAGCAGTGTACTCCCAGAGTACACCCAGTGCAGTGATTCGAATAAGGGAAGAAGGGTGCACCGACCGCCACTGAGTATGCACCAGTCTCATTAGAATAGAACGAGAGCAGAATCGTTGCACTGGTGTACACCAGTGCACACCAGATTGACCATCTGA
This sequence comes from Ommatoiulus sabulosus, assembly GCA_034697705.1. Taxonomy (NCBI): domain Eukaryota; kingdom Metazoa; phylum Arthropoda; class Diplopoda; order Julida; family Julidae; genus Ommatoiulus; species Ommatoiulus sabulosus. The sequence goes on along the minus strand of JAQGAO010008905.1, from coordinate 5,247 downwards.
ATTCGCCATTAGTCACAAAGCTTGTCTTATTTCTTCCTATTTCAAAATGCATTTCCCAATTCGTTAAAAATGCATTAAATAATAAAAAATATCAAATAAATTAATAGCTCGTAGACGTTTAATGCTCGAATCCTATATGCATATAACACGTATAAACCCTCTGAATTTCTAAATTTTTCTTGGAGGCTGCACGTTATCCAGACCAAGTTGTGGTCTGGCTGACATGTACTACTTATTAGAAATGTCTTAAAAATGGTAGAGAAGAGGAATCTAAGATCTCGTGTACTGGGGCATTTCAAATGCATTTCTTTTCAATGTGGGTTCTAGGGCTAATTTGCATTTGAAACAAAGAGCTAATGGTGACATCACATCCTGCTTGGATTCCAAGTGTCTTAATTTCAGACAGAAGCAAAAAATATAATTGAATGCAAAAGGTGCACATCAGGCTCGCTAAAAATGTTCACTCGCGCGAGTTTTTTCATTTAAGTGGGTTTCACTTATCCGAGTTTGACTTCTTGACAAATTTGAATCTTAATTAGCTCGATCTTAATTGCTTCAATGCTCAAACTACAATTTGGTCATTTTTATTGTATTTCTGCAAAGCGTTGCAAACTAGTAAAGTACCTGAAATAATAATGTTTTTCTTACAATATTCGCGTGACGATTTTTGTATTAAAATACTTTATAAATCGATGGAATATTTCATGGCTATTCCGTTTGATGACTTCTTAGTGAATTATTTTAATTTTTTCGTCAATTTTCGACAATTCAGCGAATTTCACGACAATTTTGCAGTTGTTGGACAATTTTTCAACTTTTTCGAAAACTTCCGAAATTTTCTACCATTTAACAGTTGTCTAAAATTTTGACAAATTGTCAAAAAATTACCTTGATTGTGGATAAATTTGCAAAGTTGTTGAAAATTGGAAAAAGCAGAATTGCTCCGAGGCTATTTACAGTAGTTATCAAGGTTAGTAGTGATTGAAAATTGTATTCGACTAATTCCCAAATGTGATATAAAGTACATTTAATAAAAATAGAAATGACTTAGTGAACAATACTCCCACAATATTACAATAATATTGACCATAAATTGTTGTCGCATCTAAGTAACTTATTCGGTCTATTCGTACTCATGACTTTTTCCGTTTTCTTTTCCAGCTCTTTGATAACCTGAATAAAAGGACGGATCAAGAGAAGGAGTTAATAATGCAAAAAGTGTCCGACCAATCTGACAAGTCGAAAGTTGTAGCGATGATGGCCAGAAATTTCTACGGCAATCGAGTGACCATCGAGCAGACGCTGGCCACGAGACCGCCCAGGCTCGCATTCGACGTTTTAATGACTTTCCTTCACTCGTTGCCAAATACTTTGTTCACCAAAGATTTTGTCCATGAATTTCATCAACTTCCAGGTTAGTCGAAATTGCTACAGTTAGACGCACTTCTATCTTATTAACCGCAATTTTTGTATATATCTATATTCACCTATAATCCAAATAACCTATTTAATGTAAAAGTATTCTAATTATATTCGTATAATTAATACTCACAAGAGGATCTATTCACGATTCATTGCCAATGGGAATATTTTCAATAAAATGTAGCTTTTTAGATCATTTATTTCTCAACCGCCGGTCCATGAAATAGCTCTAACGACCGATTTGTAGAATGGATTATTTTTAATAAGTATAGTTGTCATTTTATATTTTTAGATTTTGAAACTACAACCATAAAACCATATACTGTAAATCGCCGTTACCCAGACCTGGAAAAATCAGGAAACGATAATTTATTTTGAAAAAGTCTGGGAAATTTAGCGTATAAATGTCGTCAATCACAATCCACAATTTTTGTTTCTACTTGGTTAGCTCAGGCATTTGCAAACTTTTTTTTTAAATTTCCCCAGTACAAATTTGCGAAATTTTCAACTATTTTCGAGAACAGATTTGCATTAATTCCCAATCTTTTCCCAGGACAAATTTTCAAAACTTTCAAGATTACTTCAAGAAACTTCAAGATTAAAAATAAAAAAAATTCTTACGCAAATTTTGTAAATTTGTTCTGATCGTATTATCATTAGTAAATCTTGCAAATTTTGAAAAATTTGACTGCGACGATTTAGAAAAATGGTGGATATCGATGGAGGTCGGTTAATTTTTGACATTGTCTCACTCAGGGAAATTTCTTTATAAACTCAGGAGAAGTCAAGATAGTCGAATATAAAATTTCTGAGGGAAATACACTAATAATGATTGGTATTTTTACCTTAGTGTTCCGCGAAATAGTTTTACTATTTCACCTGTCCGCAGGAGCTAAAAGGTTGAGAAACACCGTTCTATGTTAGCTAGCTTGAGACTATAATATCGCCGTTCATGATTGAATGAAATTAATCGATACGTCATATTTTGTTAGATTATTTCAACGAAGACGACCAAATGAAAACCCTGAAGTTGTTGATTTTCCAGTTGCCAGAAGTTAATTGCAACGTATTAGCCGTAAGTATATAATAAACGAGGCAATGTCAACAACTTAATTGGAAAGATTTATCAAATGCATCCTGAAATGATAAAACTCCAAATATAGCTTGCCCAGCAGCACCTTTTGGAACCTTTTAGCTCTAAGAGCTAATATACTGTCTAGGATATTTATGCATTATTGTAACCTGATTAATTTTTATATCATTATGCAAACCATAATGCTGAAAAGCCCGGCATTGCCCGGGCCGTTACTAAAATTCGGATGACGTCATCAAGTACACTTCTTACGATGACATTCTTGTTAAAGATTAATCGGACATAATCGGTTTATCGGATTAACCTGCCACATACATACATGCCCATACACATAAAACCCAGCCACATACGTGTACATCTCTACTTTATACATGTATATATATATACGATTAATTTCTTTGAAAAATGTATTTCACCCAGTGTAATTGGGCATTAGTCGAATAGATTTTTAATCTTGGCTAAAATGGACGACTAAAAATAGTCAATCTTAAATTAAAATGACTGATTTAGTCGTTCATCGTCGATCCTATCGTAGCATTAGTCGCTGGTTTAGAATATATAGTATTAGGCGAATAAAATTATCAGTCATAATTAAAATGAAGGACTAAAATTGATGACTAAATAGCCGCGGAGCATGGCTGTCATTTCCGAATTATCGACGTTTTGGAAGATTTATCGACAGTTTTGCGAATTTTATTTAGCATTTTGAGAATTTTCGACAATTTCGAAAAAGTTGCAATGTGTTAAAAGTTGTCATTCATTTAAAATTCGCAACGTGGTCAAAAATTAGCCAAATTAACGAAAAATTGTCGAAAATGGCAGATTGTTCGACAGCATCGTTCATGTTTGACAATTTCGAAAAATGTGTCGAAGTTGCCAAAATGTGAAACATTTGTAGCATGTTATTATACTGTATTAGCAAAATTTTGGATGATTTGCAAAATTGTCGAATATATTAGAAAAAATGTTGAAAATTTTAAAAATTTATGTAAAATTTGAAAAGTGGTCATATGCAAAATTAACAAAGTTGTCAAAAATAAGCAAAAATGACGAAGAAATTGCTTGGAAAGTTGACCAATTTCGTGAATTCGGTGAATAGATACAAAGTTAGACGGTGCGACTAATGACTATTAGTCTATTTATTACAGTCTAGATTAGGACTAACTATAATCATCAGTCGGAATAACCATGACTAATGGATTAACATTTAAACGCCGTTAGATACCGCAACCATAAAGTTTGTTGGACTTGGCCAGGGGGAGGGAGGGGTAATGACCAACTCGGACGTCCACTTGTTAAAAAAATGCCAAATAAAATCAGTTCCCAAAGTAAAAAGGGAAATTGAGCGCTATATCCCATAAGTGGGTCAGTAAACCGGGTACTCGAAGACTCGTAAAAGTCAGAGAAGTTAAACGCTTAGGGTCCATTTGCAAATTTGCAAAATTTTCCATTTTTTCTCGAGCATAAATTCGCAAAATTTTGAACCTTTTCCGAAGTCATCTTTACAAATTTTTCCACGTTTTCTCGAGGATAAATCTGCAATATTTTCCACGTTTTCCAAAGTACAAATCTTAAACATTTGCAACAGTTTTCGAGTACAGATTTTACAGTACAAAATTTACGTTTTCCAAATACAAATTTGCAAAACTTTCAGAATTTTCCGAATACGATTTTTTAATGGTTCGGACGTCCGAATGGGGGGAGGGACACAATGCGGAAAGGGGGTAGGGGGGATAAAATTTTGTGAAAATTCTGAGGACGTCCTTTTTGAATGGCCCCTAAGAAGAACATGTGTTGCTTCGAAACGAGGTGTTGTTTTTTTATTAAAACAAACTTTTATGGTTGAGGTATTTTACGACCTTTAATCGTTAGTTCAATCCAACCACTCGACGATAAAGATATGAAGATGACTAATGACTAACTAAATTAGTCGTTAGTTTCGATTGAACATTCGACTATCAAATGGCCATCCGTGATTTCATCTCGAGTTTCGTTTAGGACTTGTTAAGACTCTTGGAAGAACTCGCCGGTGGAAGAAAGAAAACTCCGACGAGAATGAGGAGCTTGTCCACAGTCGTAACTACAGTTCTTTTCGAAATCCCGGAGGAGATGGATGAACAAGCCGCCATTAATGAACAAAGGCTCCACGAATGCGTCGAATTCATGATCAACTACATGGACTTCCTCTTCTTGGTGCCCCCCTACTTGCTGCGACAACTAGAGCAAAAACGGGAAAAAGACCTCATCAAAAAGAAACCTACATGGTCAAAGAAACCTACATGGTCAAAGGTCAGTTTAAAGTTCGTGCATGGGACATTTTTTTCTGAAAACTGACAGATTAGAAATCATGACTACAAAAGTTAAGATTATTCAAAAACCATGCAATCCTGCAACGCTTATCGTTTTTTAAAATATTTCGGAATGGGAGAGACAAAAATCCACGAATTCAAATTACAGTAAAAACCTGTTAAGAGAGACCACCAAAAAAATGCTATGTTGTTCACTGTACACAGGTGGCACTATACCGTATTCTTCCGCAAATAACGACATGGCACTATACACTGACTATACCCCGGGGAGACCAAAAAATCCAATTTCCAATTTTGGTCCTTGCCACTATATACCGGGGGGCATGCCATTATAAACTGAGGTATACCAGTTCATACCGGTAGGGAAAAAGAACATCATAATTTACTTTTCCCCCATTTAATTACGGTATGCCGAATATAAAA
>JAQGAO010008904.1:0-10031 GCA_034697705.1 Ommatoiulus sabulosus | reverse complement strand
CGAACGGAACGGGTGCAGAAACGTGCACCCGGTGCACACCGGTGTGCACTTTTTGGGTGAGTCAAATTCGCCATAAGAAACCATTTTCGTGGCGACGTGTAATTCCTAAGAACCCGGACCAGAAACTGACGATACGTTTTCACCAACTATAGTACATATGATTAAAAGAATGTCAAATAACGTATTTACTCGACGTCTTTTGTCTAAAAATGTCCAAAATCTGCACGGAAAATCATCTTCATCATCGTCATGCATGCATTAAAAATTTTGGACGACCCTGTACTTTAGCACTTATATTAGGAAGCCTAAAGTAGAATGCTAATGTTATTGCAACACTTTCAATATATGACACTTTTCTGAAAAATTTTGGAAAATGATGAAATTATTTGAAAAATACAAGTTAAAATCCTGGCTATTTAGAGCGTTAAAAACTGGATTCAAGTAAAATTCTTTAATATTTTTATGTTCTTTGTCAATATTTCTATTCATGCTTATAAACTTGCGCTGATAAACACGCTATAAAATGGGCTTATAATTATGCTATAAAATGTGCTTATAAATGCTCCATAAAATTTGCATATAATTATCCTATAAAATTTGAATATAATTTTCCTATGAAATTTGAATATAATTATCCTATCAAATCTTCCTATAAACATGGTATGAAAGTTGCTTATCAATTGTGTAACTCGTAATGAAATAAATTTCAGAATAACCCCAAGCGGTCTAGTTCTTGGGCATTGATATTTCTTGGAGAATAATAAGGACAATTTATATTTTAAGCATGGTTACTAGATACGAAAGCATGCAGTATAAATGCGTAAACGTCTCCTATAAGCAATATTAAACATGGCGACGTCTAACAAATTAATCATTACATAGCCTACATACATGTATTATTACATCCGATTGCGGTGTTATTTTCATGGCGCAGTCTAACAAATAAATCATGAAAATATTATGGTGTCCTGTTAAGACGTCGTTTTTGTGACTACGCGTAATAAACTTTCTACAGCCAAAATATAACGACCTGGAAAACCTTTTTCGAACCGATATAATTCGTATAGAAACTCTGACTTTTTTTTCTTATCAAATATACGATAAAAAGTTAATTACATGTAAATGCATTCAAAGTTACAAGCACATTACACGAGTACATTTACAAGTGTATTCCACTTTTCTGAAAACATTTCGAAATTGTGGAAGTTTTTTTTATAAAAATACATTAAAAAGTATTTGTAATGCATTAGTATTTGTAAAGTATATATTTGTATGCTTGTTATTACAGGCAACCCTTGCATATCGAACAAGATTATACAGTAGTTATAACAAACCTGTTCGAATCTTGAATATGATTTTGTCATAGGAATCGATGTCAGATAATTAAATTGATCATTCTTAGCTTCAACTTGGAGTTTTTAGTGCAATTTTTTTTTAAAATTTGGCCAATGGTACCTGAAAATCACTTTTTTCGTTTGATTAAACATTTGTTTTAAACATGCTTACTCTTTAAGGACAGCTCTATGAATTGTATTACATTACTTTTTTCCGCATATCGTTTGATTAAACATTTGTTTTAAACATGCTTACTCTTTAAGGACAGCTCTATGAATTGTATTAGGCCTACATTACTTTTTTCCGCAATATCACTAAGAACCTTTAATGTCAAAATGTTAGTTTGGAATTTTTTAAGCATCACCATTACCGTTTTCATATTCAAACTGTCTGTAATTTTCTTACGCATTTCTATTAGTTCATGGTGGTTCATTTGATATCTAAAAAGGATGTGATTTCACGAGTTCCTCTGCATCATCGCGTATTCATTTCTAAAAATTTCTCTAGCTTCTTTCTATTTCAACTATTGTATGTGTGATTTCTTCTTGAGTTGGGTCTGCAGCTTGAGATCCAGAGACATTATAGCAGTTTACACGCACGCAGAGGGCACGTAAGCACAAATTGTCAATTTTACAAATGAGTTAAAAGGTAGGCCTACAGATGTTCGTAAATGCGTAAATATCTGTTTGTAACTTGAGGAAAGGGTCATAAATGGGAATAATCGTTTATGTGAATTGTATGCAAGCTGATTGTTCGTTATGCGAGGGTTGCCTGTGCTTTTTCTGATGTTGTTTCTGTTTATACCGGTATAACTCGTGATGAAATAAATTTCTAGATGACCCCAAGCCGTCCAGTTCCTGGGCATGCACTTTTTGCTGTGCTCTTGGACATGTACACATTTTGTTGTAAACAGGGTCACTAAATACGTTAACGTGTATTCATATTTTTTTTAGAAATTTGCAATATCGTAAAGATGTCAGTTTTTATAAACGCAGATTGCCTAAAGTTTGTTAATTCAAATTAACAACCTACAGCAGATAAGGCATGCGTCGTTTGCTTATTCAAAGATACTTAAATTGGTTTTTTTAATTACTTTCTTTTGTCATTTCCTTTTCTTTTTCTTTTTTAATCTTTTGAAACTTTTTCCATCAAAATGGCTTATTGTGTTAATATGACAACAATATTAAATTCCAAATCCTAGGGAGTTTTTGTCAAAGAAAACTCCACCTTACCAGATTTTGACTTTAAATTGTTGTTAAATTAATGAAACATATCATTTATTCGAGAATTATCGATAAAATTATTACTGACTAATTAAATTTAAGTGAATTGATGATAACCCAAAACTCGCATAAGCTTATGAAGTCTCTTGGAAAAATAAAATATTTTTGTAATGGGTCTCGTATGTGTCTCACATGTCTCACGTGGTTCCATGTCATTACCGGGACAACCTGAGCCTTGAATACCTCACCCTCGACACCCGAGTCTTTACAAACCTGACCTTTAAATACGTTAAAATACATGATGTTAAATGTATTAAATGTATTTAATGTATTAAAATACATTTAATTACATTAAATGTAATTAAATGTATTAATACATTAAATGTTTAATGTACATGTTTAAATATGTTAATTTCATTTTTTTCTTAACTAAGTGGATGCTCCGCCCTCAAACCCCTGTAAAGGGGGTCTCATGCCCTCCCTGGGACCCCATACCCCCGCTGGCCTAAACTAACTTATCCCAGTCTGAAAAAATTGTCCCCTGATCTATAGGGGACATTTTTGCCACCGGGAAAAAATGTGGCGGTTGGAGGCTGACCCTCAATGTGGCGGTTCGAGGATCGGGTGTCTAGGGTCAAGCATTCGGGGCTCAGGTTTTCTTCGGTAATGACCTGCTACAGTCTCACGTAGTTATGAGATCTAAGTAATGAGATCTCATCAAAACTCATAACTTTACTTACACGGCCTTCATCAATCATTTCTCATTAATCCCATTGGTCTTTGTTGTATAAGACCGCGTGCGAATTTTCACTTGGCTCGGTTTTCAGTACCCCTGAAGGAGTGCTGCGAGGTACCACATAAAAAGTTGGGACGTCCGAACCCAGTAGCGCCCCATTGGCCACCACAGCTGACCTCACTAAGGGCTACGTCAGCACCGAAATCAGACATGCACAAAACCTGGTCGCATTTAAATACCGAAATGAGCAGATTTGATTAAACCGAACAGGTATATACGGGTTGTTTAGCCTAGATAATTTGTTGGGTGAAGTTGCGGCATTCCCCGAATAAGTCTACTGACATTGCAGAAGGTGAGTGCACTTTTACATCAGGGCGGCGAAGTTGAGATGATATTCCCAAGTTTTAAGGATGTTTTGAATCGACAGATGTTCGATGTTCAATGTTCGTACATGTACTTGTTTGATTCTAAAATATATAATTCGACTTTAAATAATAATATTTCGATTTTAAAAAGAAATGATTCGACTTTAATAGCCATTGAAATTTAGGAATTCATGTCCTCAATTGGTATTATATTTCATAATTGAATGCAAGATTCGACTTTTCACTATCAAAATTTATATTTATTTTAGCTCAAAATGCCAAATCTCGTGTTCAATTATTTCAATGCCAGCACGTATTGTCTGCCTTTGGCTCTAAATAGTCTTATATGAATTCTAAAAATCGATCATGAATTTACATGTTTCGACTCTAGAAAGACGTGTTTCGATTCTAAAATGAGACTTTGTGATTTTTCATGTTTCGACTCTGAATTGACATGTTTCGACCATGTAAATTAATGTTTCGACTCTTAAATGATTTCGATTCTAAAAAGATATGATTCGACTCTAAAAAGACACGTGTCGGCTTTTAAGCCATTAAAATTTTTGTAATCCATGTCCTTAAGTGGTATAGGTTATATTTAAGAATTGAATGCTAGTTTCGGCTTTTCACTACAAAAATTCATATTCATGTTAGCTCATAAAGCCGAATCTCGCATTCAATTATTTGAAAGCCACTGTCTGTCTTTGATTCACAAAATGGATGCTACAAAATGACATTTTTCGACTTCAAATAGTCATACTGCATTTGGATGAAATAACATATTTTGACTTTAGAAATACATGTACATGTTTCGGCTCTTAAATGATACGTTTCGATTCATTGTTTGTCATGAATTTACAAAATGTCGCGTTAAAATATGCGAGGAAAGTAATAAAAAAGGAAAAGAAAAAGCATCGAAGTAAAATTGTCAAAGTTTTTTAAAGTATATATGAGAATTAAAAAAATGGGTGGCGTAGAATTTGTGTAGAATGTATTTATTACATTTTGGAAACACGTTTCGACTCAAGAAAAAATGTTTTCGGTCGAAACAAATAAATCAGCGATCAACTGAGGTAAACCGATTATATGTAAATTGAAAAGCTTGTGTTCCCCGAAGCAAATAAAGTGCAAAAATGTTGTTCAAGTATAATTCTACACTTAAGGGCAGAGACGTTTTAATTTTTATATGATTTTTATATTTGCTGTTCCTCTAAGGCTTAAAATATTCATCGCGTATTTAAATTTGAAAAAGTGAATAAAAATTAAATTCAAAAACGTTTCATTTCATGCAATTTCCCTAAATGGAACAATTTCGAAGTTTTATCAAGTTTACTTGTCAATTTCAAACCAAACGAGAACTTCCTTTTTCACACGTGACCTCGCAACTGCCAAAGTACGATTTGCGAATATTCCGTCTGAGTATAGGCTACCCCATAATTTATTATTGGAGTTGCTTTCTGAATTTCAAATAATATGGGTATAGCCTAGATTTAGGACCCTGATGAGGTGAAAACGACTCCGGTCATTTCAATTTTCGGCATGGTGCCTCACGGAAGTGCTCGAAGCCATAAACAGGGTTCCCCCAGACCTGGAAAAGTCAAGGAAGAATGCATGGTTTATTTTGAAAATATCAGGGAAATTCAACGCAGTCAAGGCGATCCAAAATTAATACTTCTACAAGGTTAGCTCGGGGCCCATTTTCCGAGTAGAAATTTGCAAAATTTTTCCACATTTTCGAAGTACAGATTTGCAAAATTTTCCGCGTTTTCCATGTACAAATATACACAACTTTCCACGTTTTCTGAGTATTAAGTTTCAAAATGTTACACGTTTTCTGAGTACAAATTTGCAAAATTTCACGTTTTCCGAGTACAAATTTGCAAAATTCTCCACGTTTTCTGAGTAGAAATTTGCAAAATTTTCCACGCTTTCCGAGTACAAATTAGCAAATTTGTCCACGTTTTCCGGGTACAAATTTAAAAAATTTTCTAGGTTTTCCGAGGACAAAATTGCAAAATTTCCCACTTTTTACGAACACATTTTCAAGATTTTCCGAATACAAATTTATAAAATTTTCCTATTTTAAAAAAAAATTTCATGCAATTTTTTTTAAAATTTAAAGTAATTTAATTAATTTTTTATAAATTTAAAAAAAATATTTTCCAGTGTCAATTTTTCACGTTGTCATTAGTCAGGGAATTTTTTTTTTAAAACCTGGAAAAGTCAGGGAAGGCGTTTCTGGGGGAGCCCTGATAAATCGGTACGAGGGGCACTCATGCTCATTTGTGCAAAAGTGATGCATTTTGGACATGAAAATCCCAAATTCATGTAGGCCTATACTTTGATTTCTTAAAAGCTGCTTTCGCAAACCATGGACGCCAGTCACGTGGATCGCTTGACGGAGAGGATGACCTTCAGCCCGGCCATGGCTAACATCTCGGAGCTGTGCGTGAAGAAGACGACGGACCTGGAGTACGACCGGCATCTGTTCGGCTTCGAGCGAAACTTCAACTATTGGCCTCTGTACCACTTCTTGTTGCGGTATTGGTACACGTCATTCTACATAGCGGCCATCTACCTAGTTGTTCTCGTGGCCGGCCAGAGATACATGCGTGACCGTCCACCTTACAACCTGCGCTTGGCCCTCTTCCTCTGGAACGTGGGCCTGGCCACCTTCAGCATCTTCGCCTCCGTGCGCTTGGTGCCTGAGATGGTCTACATAATTCGCAAGTTCGGTTTCCACTACACGGTGTGTAATATGGGTTCGGTGGAACACCACCAGGCTGTGGGCATTTGGTGCACACTCTTCGCTATATCCAAGGTGGCGGAGTTGGGCGACACGGCGTTCATCGTGCTGCGCAAGACACCGCTCATCCTCTTGCACTGGTACCACCATATGACCGTCCTGGTGTTTGTTTGGTCCAGCTGCGCTTATCCATCGGCAATCCAACGCTGGTTTATGGTGACCAACTACATGGCGCACTCGTTCATGTACTCCTACTACGCCTTCAAGGTGATGCGCTTCCGGGTGCCGGTCCAAATCAGAATCTTCATCACGTCCTTCCAGCTAATGCAAATGGTGGTGGGGGTGGTCGCCACCTTCTACACCGTGATGGTCAAGTGGCGCGGCCAGCCTTGCTGCGTGCTTAACGAGGCCATCTGCACCGCCATCTTCATCTATTCATCCTATATCCTGCTCTTCTCAAACTTCTTCATAAAGGCCTACATGACCAATAGATCCGTGTTCGAGGTGGCCTCCTTGCAACGTAAAAGAAATGGCGAGAAAAAGTGCGATTAGAACATTTAGTGCTCTGCTGTTACACTAAAGTGCATGAAGGACGATTGGCTCATTGGCTGTCGCCGTTGTTGTAAATGGAATGTGAGATGAGGTATCTTTCCACCAGCCAATATTTACGAATCAAGGTTTAGGGCTCTTGATCCTTCATCAGGAGCTAGCAGCGTAAAAATTTAAACTCATGAGTTGCAGTTGCGTATTTACACCCACAATTCCAAAACACTGTTCAATGCAATTTACCACAAAGGCTGCGCAATAAGTTTATAAAAAAATTTGCATCCATTGACATAATATGTATTTTCATAAAGAAATCACATATATTGATAGGGAATCCTAAGCCTCTACATTATTTTAATTATCAGGGATTCTGCTTTTGGAAAACGTTCTGCACTTCGTGGAAAATTAATTGGCACCGTAATTTGGCACTTATTTTGTCCATTTAATCGGTAGCAACCGCCTTAGCAATCATCAACTTAATAATGGGACTTGGTAGTAAGTATATTTTGATAATTTTTTAATTATCTTGTGGTTTTACACAAAGAGTCTTGTGTTACGTGGTTTAGGTTTGTAAAACACACTACATAAAGTCATGCGGGACACAGATGTCCATATACACTAATGTTTTCAAACTTTTTTGGACTACTGCCCCAATTTTATAGATCCGCGATAGATTATCCCCATTTTAATTTTAACTATTAATGACGTCCAAGGCATTGAAGTATCACGCCTTGACTTGTCAAATTTCTAATTTATTATAAGTAATTGTCTTAAAAACATAATATCTGCTGAATATTATTTCACCTGGCTGAAAATAACAAAATATGATTTCATATATTCAGAAATGTTTACCATTTCGAGTTGTCCGTTTGGAATGGTAATACGGATTATTGTGTGTGCACCAAATGGTAGTGAAAATTACAATTCACTTTATACAATTTGTTTTTATAGTACACCCTTTCCCCCCATCTTTTAAGAGTAAATATTTGATCAGTACTCCGTATACAGATGAAATCTGTTCAAAATGATAGGTAGAGAAAATTAAAATTTGAAAATAAAATACATACAACTATAATGCATTTATTTTATAATCAAACATACTCTTATAATCGTAAAAAGTATCTATCTTTAGGCATAGGTGGTGTCAATTTGTATTCTTTGACCCCCTAGAAGCAACCTTGAGCTAGATTGCCTTCCATTGCTTCCTTTGACTTTCCCATTGCTCAATCAGTGACAATCACTAACTTAGTTTTACAAAATTGTTATGAATTGTGCAGCCTTTGGTGGTCAGCCTGTTGGTGGTAAATTACCCTGTATGTTGAACAGTGTTTTGGAATTCCACATGTATACGCAAATCATCCTGATGAAGGGTTAAGAGCCCGAAGCGTAGAGTTGAAAGATAATAATTTATGACTGTGCAAAAAAAATTTCTCGCACTCTTAATTAATACAACATCCAGAAAATGAACAAAGGTTTATCAACATTGTTAGTTTGATTCAACGCACATTCATGGTGTAACACTTCACCTATTCAACACACTGCATGGGTGAAGTATTTCATTAATAGCATAACACCATGAATGTGCGTTGAATCAAACTAACCATAGCATGAAAGTGTTGAAGATAAGTGTACTATAACAACAAATTGTATAAAAGTGCATTGCTATTTACAGTACCATTTGGTGCACATACAAAATGGTATTCTCATATATATATATAGATGTTTGATTATAAAATAAATGCTTTAGTTGTATGTGTTTTATCTTAAAATTGTAATTTTCCATACCCATCATTTTGAACAGATTTTATCAGTAGAGGGGCACTGATGAAATATTTACTCTTTAAAGTTTTACAATGATGAAATATTTACTCTTAAAAGATGGGGGAAGGGTGTACTATAACAACAAATTGTATAAAGTGAATTGTTATTTTCAGTACCATTTGGTGCACGCACAATAATCCGTATTACCATTCTAAAAGGACAACTCGAAATGGTAAACATTCCTGAATAAATGAAATCATTTTTTATTTTCAGCCAGGTGAAATAATGTTCAGCAGATATTATGTTTTTAAGACAATTACTTATTCTGAATTAGAAATTAATTTGACAAGGCGAGGTGTGATACTTCAATGTTTTGGACGTCATTAATAGTTAAAATTAAAATGTTGCTGATTAGCATTAATTTTACGTTGTGTAACGTGATTATACATGTACCTGTTAAATGATTAACAATGTCAAAAAAGGTATAAATCGATCCTTGGTATGAATAACTATTGAACAAGTTTGGTCCAAAGGAGGTTTATAGACGTGATAAAAAACATGTGCAATTGTTATTTTTTCGTGAATTTGTAAACTAATCAATAAACGTGAAATTAATCGAAAAAACGCATTTTAAAAGGAACCTATTGCTTTATTTCGCGCCCCATGTCACTTCTAAATTTAAATGATATCGACATTTCTCTTAGGAAATTAACAGGAAGTAAAATCTTTATAACCTTTGAAGAAAATTAGATAAAGAAGGAATACCGATTTTTAGAGGAAATGACTCAGCAGCCATCTGGAAAATCTTTCAAAAACCAAAATCAGGTTGGCCGACCCAGGTATCCAATTTGAGTTGGTAAGACTCTGCCAAGAGTAATATGATTGTTGTAATGTTGAATCAGAAAAGGTACTCAGGTATCATATTTAAAGCATAATGTTTATTTACCTGGAATGATTCCCCACTCGACGTGGTAAGTAGCTGGAATTACCTGGGTATCAAATTTCAGTCCAATGGCAATTTTAAAGCACATTTAGAAGATCTTAAGACTAAATTTAATCAAAAGCTTAGCATTATGCTTCGCCTGTTCACTACAAAAAAGCTAAATAACATTCAGACTCACCAGAAATTATTCAATTCCCTGCTACTCCCCATCCTACTCTACAATGCCCCACTATGGGCCTGGGACAGAAGCAACTATTTTTCCAACATGCAAGAAAAATATTTTAAACGTATATTTCTTCTGAACTTTAACACCCCTGACTACCTTATTAACAACGAACTAGCGCCAACTCCCATAACTGTCCATCTCGCTCAAAGA
>JAQGAO010008903.1:0-10033 GCA_034697705.1 Ommatoiulus sabulosus | reverse complement strand
CCCCTTTCCTTTCCCCCCGCCCCCCCCCCCCCCCCCCCAAAAAAAAACCTCAAGGGCCACCTACGTCAGCGTTGTGTGGCGATGACGTCAATAGGTCCCGCTGACGTCATCGCCAGAAAGCATACCCCTCTATTTTGGAAAAATACGGTTCGCTTATTGCTTCGATTGAAGGATCTACACTCTAGCTGAATCGTCTTCCCCCCAAAATGCACTTTCCGGGCTTCGAAATGTGCTGCCTGGCTCACTGACCTTTTCCTCGATCGACAATAATGTCAAATGACGTTCGTTATATAAGCCAAATTTCCGATTGTAAATACGCGTAATTGAAGCATGAAAAGAGCTAAAATTGACGCAATAAACCAAAAATGCAAATCGGATGACATTTCGAATGTATACTTACATTTGTCGGAAGGTCATTTCTTGGTCGAGGTGGTCGGTAGATGTTCAGTTTCCTGGAATGCGGCCCTCAACAATAAACATAAATAATACTTAGGAACAGTTACTTGTTAACTCCTGTTTTTCACCAAGTAGAAATCGTTCGCTCGTTATTTCCTTGTCACCGGGCGATAAAAGCATCACCTTTCTTCGTTTATTTATGGCAAAAACATATACGTGTAATGCTGAGTGTTATAGATAGAAATCAAAATCAGATGCCAAATACGAACGAAAAGTGCGCGCATTCCATCGAATTTTTTCCGGAATAAAATTGGGGAAATGGAACAGTTTTGTGAATCTGCTAGTTAAAGCGTTTGAATAATGTCTACTAGTTGAATCAAATGCTGTTTGAGAGCGCCATCTAGGGGTTTGAATAAATATTGCATACGTCGCCATTTTATATTTATTTATTTGTTAAATTATGAATTATTTGTAGAATTTTAGAAAAATAACTATTCTCGAAATTAAATAAAGTACAATTATTTTTTTGGGGGAGAAGAGGGGGGAATGGTTGTACAGTATGTAAAAAACGAAAGCAATGATTTTTCAGGTAGAATAACATTCAGAGGTGCATTTATGCGATTTATTTCGTGTAAGAAAATCTTTTGGAAGAAGGTATAATTAAATAGCAAAAATATAGACATATTTCTATATCTTCTACCATCATCATCTGATTTTGATCACTGAATTGTAGTCAAAATGCCAACAGTTCAAACTTCCATTCGACAGTGAATTGTATACAAGGCGCACAATATCAATAATCGTTAAATCTGCCTTTGTTTTTTAATAACATTAGACAGAATGTTGTGACTGCATTTGCGCAGTAGTCCCCCAGCTGAATATAGCAATCGAATGCAAACAAAATAACGAACAAAGATCACTGAAATTGTAAAATTGCTTGGAACTGAATTTCCAAATATAAAACGTTTGCAACTTTAATGATTCTTAATGCAGTAAATGTTAACATAAAATAGTAAACTTGCCTGAGCAACACAAACGAATAACAAAATAATGCTTCTTGATTACAAGTGAAAAATGGAAGATAACACTCACATGACTCGTTTTTTTTTTTTTTGAAAAAAAAAAAAAAAAAAAAAAAGAAAAAAATCTTTCACAGCCTATAAAAAATGTACATACATGAATAAAGATGTTTTTTTTTAGAACCGAATATTTTCAATTAAATGTCGAAATGATGTTTTTAATAATGTGAGAAAATAAAATTTTGATCTTGGTTTGCTATTGAAAAAAAAATTAAAAAAGCATTAACAAATCGTTAAAAAAACCTGAAATTTAAGATATGATGGCTAATTAAATTAACAAAAACAACCCCACAGCATAAAACTGACAAAATGTAAAGAGATTGAAAAATATTCGGAATGGTAAAAAACAGAAAAACCATAACAATTTTCAGATTCACCGGCATTACTATTTTCCGCTTAATGAAGTCTTTTAATTGATGAAGTTCAATGAGAAACAGCCTGATGGCAATTGAAAATAAAACAGATGATCATTCAAAGCGACTAAAAGTCCCAACGTGTATTGTGATGCCTTGTGAAGATGGTTTAGCTTGGCTAGGTTCACTGCCACATGTTCTTGGGACCTTAGATTGTCTAGAAACAATAAATCAAAAAATCAATAATTATGAATTAATGCTCTGCAACTGAAAAGACAAGTTTAACTGAAGTTAACAACGGCAATACAGCGGAACCTCTTTAGAACTCACTTTATACGAATTTCTAATAGTTTGGACTCATTTCCAATCCCCCTCATAGTTTGTTTGTTTGATAAGTTTTAACGTTGGCCTATTTCTGCACACGAGGGCTAAACACCAACGCTGGGGATGTGCCAGCGTCACCTACCGGTGAATTTTACCTACAAAGGGGGACTTCAACCCCCCCCCCTCCCCCAAGTGGGATTTTAAAGGGCAGAGACCAAACGGGATCTACACGGGACCTCGGCTTAAACTCTCATCCAAAAGAGCAGCCACTTAAAAGAATTTTGCACATTCTCAAAATTCTCACCGACCTCGACCGGGGAGCAAACCCTGCTAGTTAGGATCGAGAGGCAAGCGCAAACCTCGTGACCATCGGTGCCGGTGCCCCCTCATACTGTATAGACGAATAATGTTAATATCTTCGACAAATTCGGACATTACAAATTTTCCGATAAAACTAATGAAATGCCGAGTTCCCAAACATTCACGTTATAATACATTAAAACGAACTTCAGATAACATGAAAAAGGTGCGTTATAACTGGAAATTTCCAGATAGGTTGCACAATTTTCCCATTCATATACAGGCACATGTACATCAGGTAAAATTCTATCTAAACTTTGAAGCAACCTTAGTTCTTATTATTGAATTCCTGTTTTTGCCTTATTTCTGACAATACGAACTACGGTTTTCACAAAATTAAAACTTCAAGCTCCTACAATTTTACTATAATATATTAATATTGAAAAATATTTTAGATTGCCTTAATTGAAACAGAACGCTTCAAATCACCTGTTTTTTCCCTCAATTTCAAGAGACAGGGTATCATTCGGTTCAACATTCAGCAAATACGGTTTGTTAGCCGACCCAGAGCAATTGTTGAGAATACTGAACAATTCTTGCTGTCTAAGATCATCTTCATCAGTATTGAAATCATCCCGAGATCCAGAGCAAGTGGCCAGATCCTGCAAATACATTTCAATTCAAGTGAAAATAGTGTATGGTAATTTTTCAGAGTAAACCACAAACATTTTTATTGTGGTGTTTTGTGAATAAGTAGCCTCTAAAGAGTTAGTTAAAAGATATTTCTATGAATACACTTTAGTTCATTACATTTATGAGTATGCTTGTAATTTCTCTTAATTTATCTAGAAGTAAAACCTACATGCAACTGGAAAAACTAAGAAAAATGTAATCAAAACAAGATCCACTCACTTTGATCCCTAGAATATCACCATCAAACAAAGTGACATTGCCCACTGTAAGTCCCATGCTGACATTCCACACATTTTTTGCAGACTTGTGTCTCAAATGTTCTTCTGTGAACAACTGAAAAAGCTTTTTTTTAATTTCCCCCCCCCAAAGTAATTAAAACTCAATTCCATACTCCATTGGAAAAAATTTAAAATTCATTATTATTATAATAAAATAAAAAAATCCATGCCAGAGGGAAACCTATAACAGAAAAATTCAAAGAGGAAAGGGTTTTCTAACATTGAATCACTACTTACTTCAAAATCTTTGATAATAATCCATTCACAGCGACTAACATCTCTTTTGGCCACATGAATATTATCTGTCAGCTTGAGAGTCCCTGACAAAACTTTTTTAAATTGGTCAACAGACATTGAATCCCCAGAATCCAAAATAATTTCACAAGGTGGATGATAGCCCCTCACATCAGGAAGCCTTTGCATGACTGATAACACAACTGCATGCGCACTAAAAAATGCAATCTAAATCAGTATAACTCCTGGATCAAAAGACACCATTTCATATGCATCGAAAGCATGATCACGTAAGTTGTACCTTAAATTTTCATTAAATGGTAACAGCTGAACGCATAACTCACAATCGTTTACTATTTTCAGTGATCTAAAGTAAAAGCAAAACTTATTAATTCAATTCAACTCAGTACCTACAGTACTGAGTAATGATGGACTCTTCAAAGCATCCACCTCCATTCTGTTGCTTCAACATGATGCAGGCAGGGACTGATGAGCATTTGGGTACGTACAATACGCGACTGGTTTTCCAGTACAGGAAACTGTGTCGCTTAGTGGTATTGCAGACGCTTACTACTTAGCGACACTGGTTTTGCGTGAAAACCAGTGTCGTTCAGTGCCGCTTAGTGGTAAGCGTCTGCAATACCACTAAGCGACACAGTTTCCTGTACCGGAAAACCAGTCGCGTACTGTACGTACCCTTAGGGCAAGTTTTATTACTATTTTCATATACAGTACAAATGACTTAAAAAAAAAGTGCTAACTCTATACCTGCTGGAAATATAATTTACAAAACAAATCCTAATATAAATAATACTTACTTGAAAACTATGTTTTTCCCTTAGTGTAAGATTGTTTCAGGTATAGGGTTAAAACCTCCCTTAATCTGGATAAACTATGATGCAAAATACTGCACTTTTAAAAGGAATTTGGCTGCAAACTATGAGAAAGTTTCCTACAGTTTATATCTTCACATTGCCAAATTTGAAAACATTCAGATTAAGCTTTATCCTCGCATTACTTCCTACATTCTTCCCAAACACTTGCAAGAGACTTACACTTCAAAAATCCAAGATGGATTTCCATGCATGCCAAGGGCGCAGGAACTTTCACCAGCATACTCACTTGAGCATTTTCCGATGACCTCTTAAAACTTTACCGGGCGCCTTTTCAATCAAAGTCCTGATCCGCATCTGCCCTAGATTTGGAGGTGGAATGTTTGCCAAAAGAGGCATGGCCAAAATATGCTGCTTTAACTCATCAAGCTTCATGGATACAAGAATGCAAAGTTCTCCCAATTTAGTGGGTTGCGTAGGACAAACTGTCATTAATTCATCACCTTTATTCACAAATAATAGATTAATATCAATATTTTGATCATAGATAAAAAATTAATTGTTGTTTGATTACTTACATATCCCCATCTTTGAATTCAATTCACACTGCAAAGTGCTGCTCGAAGATAAAGTTGGATAAAACCAAATGGTCAATGTGATTGTTGGCACAAAAGATTTTTGCTTCTGTCTCTGCTCAACAATTAATGTAGCGCCATGTGGAATTTCAAGACTTAAAAGACTAGAGGAGTCGTTTGGCAATGCTTTCCCCCCATCGCCACTCCACATCTTTGGTCGAAGGCACCAATTTGAGCCTAGAGAAATAATTTCAAGGCACATTCAACTCACATACATCAATAATGTGAAATACATAGAAAAAATGTCAGCTCTTTAAGGTTTGTTTAGAGCGTTCCGTGACTGTCCCAAATACGTAAAAGATGTTGGATACAAGACCCCTTTCATTGAATACTAATGCCATATTTGGAATCCTTTTAGAATTTATCTCGTTCAGGAAGTAGAAATGGTAGAGCGTAGAGCAGCCAGGTTTGCCACTGGACAATACCAAAGGGAAAACAGCGTAACTGCTATGCTCCATTCTCCGGAATGGGACACAGTGTGGGCAAGACGGGAAGACCGTTGTATGGGGAATTTTGAGAGATTTACGTTGCCTAACTACGTAAAACTCGTGGAGAAAATTTTGGAAAGTAACTGTCGTGGCGTTAGAAGTTATCATTCTAACCCACTGAAGGAGCCCCATGCTCATACGAATGCATTCTATTGATCCTTCTTTCCACGCGTAATCCAGAAGTGGATTGGATAACCTAAAGATAAACTTAGGGAAATTGACGATGTTGCGGTCCATCGTGTTACGGGCTCCTTGTCCAATTTTACTTACTTTATAGTGACCCCCCAGCACACGGCACTGCATGTGCTGATTGTAGGGTATTGAATTGAAAAATAGAGGGCACGGTTAAATAGTTCGCGCATATTGACTCATAGTATGACAGAATACGGAACATAAATCGTAACATCAAATTAATGAGCATGATCACGGAGAATTTTTAGAGGAACTGACTCGGCATACACTTAGAGAATTAATTTTGGAAAATCCTGAAGAAAATCAGCTGACCAGGATTTTTAACTCGTGCCTCCTAAATACGAGACTACATGTTTTGACAATCAGATAACATGCTCGATCAAAAGAGGTAAGTTCAATTCGATAATTACAGAGGTTTACCAACCTTCAAGACTAGCAGTCCTGATGACTAATTGCAAACACTTCTCAGCTGCCATGTACTTGCTTACATTGTGGTCTATTTTCTCCCCACACGGGCTCAGAATCATCAATGTTATCTACAAATAATTAAATTTAAACAACGAGATTAGCATAGTTAAATTAGTCTAAATGGTAATTTTTGTTCACAGGTCAAAATGTTTGTTACACTTTTATTCACAACCATAAAAATAAAAAATCATACTTTATGTAAGGTAAGTTTTTCTTTGAATTGCAATATTACTTCAATAGCTAATGTTATTCGGGGTTGTGATAGTTGATAGCTGAAGGGATATGGTAAAAATTACTTGTTCTTTTCTGGGTGGCAAGCCCTTTTCCAAAATAATTTCGGCAGATCCACTTAAATTGGATTCAACAATAGTTTTCTCTTCGTATACTGATATTGAAACAAAAAGGAAACAACACATTACAAACTAGCTAAAATATGAATGGCAATGCACAGTGTTCAAGAATATTTTACGCACATGGGACTGGAAATTCAAAATCATCCTTGACCACGGCTAACCTGCACTGCGATGACAATGCCAGATGAAGATAATTTAATATCTCTCGTCTCAAGTTGCCGATTGCCTTCAAATGAATGCACAAATGTAACTTAACTTTCTAACAATTATTTCCAAAGATATCCATCCAGATGTTAAAAAATAAGAGCTTACGATAGTTCTTTTGACAGTAATTTTAAAAATGCTTTCTTTTGCAATTGCATTCTCTGGAATGGTTGAGTCCTGCAACATACATAAGACTAGAGTTAGCTATACCAACACTTGAAACTCTTCGCAATCCAGATTTCAAGCACGAATATGTTGATAGTTTGGAGTTGAAGAGAATTACTACTTACTTGAAAATTGTTTTTGACAGTCAAGCAGATTTGATTGTCTTTTGCCAATTTGACGTCATAATCAGAATTAAGAATCTCTGTATCCATACAGTAGTTATCCGAAATATCCATTTCAACTAGAGTAGCTTCATCCATGAAATTTGCTAAAGTATGACAAAAGGCCTACCATTATTGTCCAGATAACAATATTGAATCAATTCTGAGTGATCAAGGAAAAAACAAAGGCAAAACACAATTAACCATTTACTTACAGCAATACGAGCCATGTTTTAAAAGTAATCGCTCCGGCACAGTTTGCAATTTTTCAGCAACTGTAACCACCACACATGCCAGGGTAGAGCTTTTTGGAAAGGAATGTGATAATGTTGTCAGTATCCCATCTTTGGCAGTAGAATTGAATTTGAGCTGCACAGGTTCGTGAGTGGCTCCACGCAGCAGAATTTCATAACCTCCAACCTTAAAACGACCAATAAATCATTAATGAGTATATAATGAGCAATTCAGGATCCAACAGAGAAACTTTAGGATTAAGCTTAACATCACCTTTTGATCATCCCAGAGGAACAAATGATCTTGATCCTTTAGTTCAGTCTCGATTAGCCTCTGTTCAAAACCTACCATATCCAATAATAACAAAATAAGAATAAAAGTAGATAGTTTTGTCATGGACTAAAAACAACACTAACCATCAGTTATACTTTCATACAGATGTAAACCTTCGTTAAATAATTTTGCAACAGTAAGCGTAAATGGAACAGCCTCCATGTCGCAAGCCTGAGATATTCAATTTAAACTGTTATTAAAAGCTAAAAAAACTCAACATTTATAATGTGTGGAGAAAAAACTTACCATTCCAACAGTTCTATAGAGCTCAGCGCAAGTGCATTTCTTATTAACTTTAACAGTTAACGAGGATTTATTTCCAGAAACTGAAACCAGGCTTCCATCAACTAATTTATAATGGGAACCCAAATGCACAAAAACAGTAATGGTGTTCATTACTAAATTATAGTCTTCCCTGCAAAAAGGCCATCCAAAGCAAAATATAATATCCATAAACCAATGTGCTAATTAACATCGCAAACATTACTTTTGAAACCAACCTATTCATCTGCAGAATTTTATTTTCATCATGAATAAGTTGTATCAGCGGCTCAGGAACACCAAAATATGGATTTTCAATTGCTATTAGGAAAGTCATTTCAATCATATACCAAAAAAATAAAAATTGGGACTGCAATATTTTGATGCAATGTGTAGTTTTTGGGACTGCAATATTTTGATGCAATGTGTAGCTACCTTCTAATGGTCTTTTCAAAGATTTTCGTCTGTAAAATAACATGTAAGCACTTTCTTCTCCATCAAACAAATGTTCAACATCAGAGGAAAGAATTGGATTGACGAAGCTATCATTAAAGTCAAACCAGCTTGGCGCCTGAGTGGGGCTTTCAAGTGTTGGGGTTTCTATCGCTCTAGGATAGTAGTAAAAAATACACAAATTAAAAATAATAATAGCATAATGATACAATTTGACCATATGTAAATTATTATCCGCATACCCATTTGAAGTTGTATCAACAACAGATTCACTTTCAACGCTAGCAGTATTGCATTTAGGCGATTGAGGCAAACTTCCAGCTGTTGAGATTTCTATCGCACTTAGACAGTAGCAAAAATATTAAATTAAAGTACTTGTGAACGATAATATGATAACAAAATCCTTGTAGCCAACAACTTACTTGGTCAGATGCATTTCATTATCAGCATATCCATTCGGGACCACAGACTGAACTGAATTGTTTTCAATCTCGGCACAATGTGCATTAGAATTGCCACTGGGCTTTTTCTTTCTTTTTTTGGAATTCTTTCCATTAAACATAATCACATCTTTGTTACTGCTGAAAAGGCTGCTTTTTAAAATGAACTAAACAAAATGGAAAGTGGGAATGTCAATATGATCAATCATTTTCAATTAAAACTAGAGCATAAATTTCACGTAAAGTGAAGATTGAAATATTTTTGTAACAATTCGTAGCAATACCCAAATTACAGAAAATTCATTAATTTGCCCTAACACATTGGAAAGAGGTGAATAAATAGAAGAGTAGAAACACTTTTGTCAATAAGTTTTATTTTAATAAATTTCTTACCCGTGGCAGAGGACCATACTCAGATTGAAAAGCCTCGGTCCAACTCATCCCTTTAACTTCGAGGATTTTCTACACGAAAACAAAATAAATCAGTGCTCAGAAATTTCTCTCTGAATTGGATAGCATTTAAAATTCTGCTAACCCTTTCCATATCAGTGAACTTAATTTTTTCATCAGGTTGACATGATAAAATGAAAGAGACTATTTTGATGGGGTCACTGAGATCAACATCTTTAGGTGGAAAAACTTCAGAACCATTACAAAGTTTAGGTGAAATCGGCAAATCAAGATCTTTAGATGGCAAAACTTCAGAAGCAATAGAAAGTTTAGGTGGTATCGGCGGAGAACTAGACGGCAATGGCGCCAAAGGCATAGCAGTTTTTAAAGGCACTTCCTCCTAATAGAGAAAAACAAGAGTGAAAAAATGCCAATGCATTAGCAATTTTCAATATAATAAAAAACCACCAGTTGAATTATGTATATTATGGCTACTAAGAATCAAATGGATTTACCAGATGCATCAGTTCTTATACGTTTATGCTAAATGTAAAAATTTTGATGAGGCGACCCTATAGTCAGTTCTTAATTAATTCAGAAAAACTTAAAACAGATACAAGTCTTAATTAAAGGGAAAAAAATTATTGATACATTTCTTTTGTGCAAAATTTTCGATTTTTGCCATGTTTATTTAAGGGGGACTCCTACAGTGCGATTTGCACCCCATGCCACCCCACGTGGGTCGTTCCAGAAATCGACATATACC
>JAQGAO010008902.1:0-10033 GCA_034697705.1 Ommatoiulus sabulosus | reverse complement strand
TAATGCGAGTTTTTCTTAATAGGGTTCCATTGAATTTCAAAGTGGTTATTCAAAACCTATTGCAAAAGGGGAAGTTTTGAACATGGAAAACGGAACCCGAATAAATTAAGCCCAAAAATGTTTCGCCAGTTTTTGAAAAACTCGTAGGGTGAGAACACACAGAATGCTTACTTTCGATGTGCTTCTTTCAGCATCTTTTTTCCAGCTTTGGGGCGCACGATGAACGCTGATATCAGCGTGATAGTCAGTGTGCTTGGTGGCGCCACTGTGTGCGCCCTCATTTAAAACGCATGCCGCATTCTTATCCAGCTTGGTGGCGCTATTGTACGCTGAGTGGCAAGCGCCTGCAATAAGCATTCAAGTGTGTTCTTAACCATATACAGTACATGGGTTAAGCGTCATGTCTTGTCTGACCTCTGATAACAAGAACTACGGTTTAAACGATGAAATTGACGTCCTTTGAGATCCGTCTTAACGAAGTTCGATTGTACGAAGACAAAAATTCGCATCGCAAAAATTGCGCAGAATGCTGCAAACCACGCAGTATTCTCCACGCAAGCTGCAACAGCTCCATGGCGTTATACGGTGGCATATTGCGCGCGCTGCTAATACTAAACTACTTTCTAGCCTCATTCAATTAAGTTAATGAGGTTTCATAAAACTGTACGCCACATCTATTTCCACAACAAGATGGCGGGCTAAGTGTATGCGTGTGTAAATATTTCCATAATCAAGTGAGAAAACGAGCCTTTTAAATTTATAGGGCTCTTGTAATTGAGTTTGGCTCTATATATTTCGGTAATGTGCCCCTACGTGCTTTTTATCGGAAAAATCATAAAATCTGCTCAACGAGGTACAGTTTTTTTTTCTCTTCTACAAAAGAGATTTCTATACGTTATGACTCTGCGTTATTTTTCTTTTTTTTTTTTTCGGTAATATCGTCTTAGATGGAACTTTTTTTCCTCTCTCCATAGCTCCATATCTTCTCTGGATGAAAACACGACACGAAAAGCTGTTATTTTGCATCCTACGGATTAATTTTGCCAAGTTTTCCTTGATCCAATTTCACTTTGCTAAATGGCTCGTGAAGTCATAAATTCTGCTTCATTTTGGCGAGGACATGATTGTGCTAATAAATTACCTACTCTTTTTCCTCCGCTTTTGTGCGAAACTGCAAAGCGAAACCGAGGTTTAGACCCGAGTTAATGCAGACGACGTGCATCGTGGATGCAACTTCTATACAACGTTTATAGAAGTCCTAGAAGTTGAGGTGCCCACATCCCCCACCCCCTGCACCACGAATGTCTTTTTAGGTGCGCAACCGCATTTCAATGGGCTTTTGTTTGCTCCAAAAAATCTGCGGTCTTTTAATTGCGTTCGGCAAGGGCGATAAATAATAAGGCACTTAAGCTTAAACACTCTATGAGACTATAAAAGTAATTAAGTGCGCTTATATGGATAAATATTTGGCGTGCGTCGCCTCGCAGAAACTGCGCTGCGAAGCTCGGATAGGAACAACACGCGCGTGACGTCACGAAAACAACACTAGCGACACCTAATGCTTCTATAGCGCCAAAACGGAACGCATTGCGTGTTTCCGGTCAATTTTGAATGCAATTTTAAAGTTTTCTCATTCTTTTTGCTAGCTATCGCGTATAGGGATACTCGAAGAAATGTGCAAATCGCACTGTGGCAGTCGTGTATATGTACCTGTATAGTCATGCGTGCAAAATGAATGCAATAATTGGTTTACAACTTGAATGGTGAATTTTTTAAACTAATTAGCGTGTCGATTTTGCACGCTTTTTACTAATAAGGAATGTTATATTCAATTGGACAATTCTTTAAACAATCACGAGAAAATTTAATTTTTGGCATTATGGAAGATCATCGTGAATCCATTTTGTTAGTGTCAAAAGGATGGGCATGCATGCGCGAGTGGGAGTGGAAAGTGCGTGTAGGGCAGTAAATATTGGATATATCCAGGAGATCCGTGCATGTGCGTGATACATGTTTTGCTTTCAGTTTGTTGCTGGACAAAGATGTTGGCTTTTGTATACCTCGTTGTCCGGTTTTTTTCAGAAATCGTTCGATAAAAGTGACAGAAGGCTCGCCCGCCCCACGCAAACTACTATGTGCATGCAAAAGCATTGTTGTCCAGCTCAAGTTTGATGGATATTGCAAATGGCCATTAGAAAACGTAGTTAAAGGTTTTTCCCCATCCGTGACTCGAGTGCTTATGCACCCGAATATAGCCCTCGTAAAAGCTGTCTGTTTGACACGTGACCAATGCCAATATTTCGGAAACGGTGCGATATTACATGAAATTATCAATCATTGGTTTACGCAGGCGGGTTCGATTGCCATTATAAAAGCTATCCATGTTGGGTTCGATGTTGCCCTTTTGAACAGCGCCATCTATGGATAAACGTGTCAAAAGTCGCCTAAAAAGTTAAATCTTCAACAATGTTTTTTTTTTTTATAATTTCAAAGAAATTTTTTTACTTAAAATTCTTCACATCACATAACAATTTTTTTTTGTTGCTGAACAGAATTTGGGAAATGTAATTTTGCTTATTAATGTACATGTACATAACACTTATTTTTTCGAAATTAAAAATAGGATCAATCTGTTCAAAATTGAATTTGAATGGCGACAAATATGAGAATGATATGAAGTTGTGCCACTTTTGATGTTGCGATGTAGAAATACATTCACATATGGCATGAATCATTCCACTCTCAAAAAAATAATCAGAAAAATTTTAGTTTTGTTTTCTCAAATCGTTTCATTGGCGCTTTAGCATCTCTCTTTTGAACATTACCAAGTACCCAAGTCTGAAATTGTGAAAAATATTGAGTGAAATTGAATGACCATTCCGTGGTCAAACAGTCATCTTTCGTATTGAATTTCAAACGGCCGGCTGACGTAGGCCACGTTAGCTGACCTTACTGATTGAATCTTCAACATTTTCGATAAAACTTGAATAAAAACTCATCCCTCCCCGTCAATTTTCCATTTGAGAAAGAAACCAAGCCGTATCCTCCAACGCCAAGTTTAAAGTTCACGCCGCATAGGCAATGGGTCAAGCCAAATTGCACATAATTCTCGTTGAAACAATATATGACAGGTCTTGATAAAATCACGCCGCGGAACCGAAGCGCCGTAACCTCGGCGCCCAAATTGGCGTCTCTCTCGCTCACCCCCACGTTTAAAAGGTGTATTATTATTGTGGGAGGGGTGGGCTGGGGGACAAGGCGTGTGGGGTGCGGGCCTTATGTTGGCAATTGTATGTGACGAAGACGACACGGAGTCGCGTCTCTATTTCACGCTTTCCGCTTTTTCCGTTCCGTTCCGCTGCACCAGCGCCATCTCCGACGGGGTTGCGTCGCCACATTTGTCAAACAACGTGACCGAGCCAGCTATATGGGGAAATTGAAATATGTATCGCGGCTAAGCATATAGCGCGTCACGTGATGGCCTTGTTTGGTGGGAAATGAGTACATGACTGAAAAGTTGTCCTTTCCTTTTCGTTTTTGTTTTATACAGTAGTTACCAGCAGTTTTTGAGGAAATTCGAAGCCAAATTTTGCTCACAACAATATTTTTTAAAAACAATATTCATGCCCTTGAGGAAAAATTTCGAAGAAAAGTAGGTATGTTTGTAAAATAAAGTGCACATTTTTTAAAACATACTTTTTTTCCAAATATACCTGCTTTTCTTCGAAATTTTCCTCAAGTGCATGAACATTGTTTTTAAAGAATATTGTTGTGAGCAAAATTTGGTTTCGAATTTTCGAGGGCGTTTAGGACCAACTTAAGAGGGTCTGATGCCAGCCGTACATTTTCTATGGGAATTACGGCGAAGATAGTTTTAGGCATAAAATGAAATATTTTCAATAAAACTGTTTTTCTACAGTTAATCAAGGTAAATAACCAGGAATTGCGAATTTCACGTTTGCAAATTTCCCACGCGTCAATATTAATTTACAGTATTATACTATTTTACCCGATGTTAGGTATTTACTATTAGGTATTACTATTTACATGTACCTTCGTTATCTACAGGCAAATATATAATTTTATTGACAACATGCCTAAAACTATCTTCAAAAGATTCTCTTAGACAAAGGATCACTGCATGGACCCTTTTAAAATGCAATAGTACGTCATATTCAAATTAATACTAATCTTTTATTTTAAAAAAAATTGAATTTTAGAATAAATTTGACAAACAAAAAATTGCAATAAAATACATGCCATATTTTATTATAATGACATTTTGCAATTTGAACATTATGAACATAATTTCGTATTCTGCTTTATTTGCATTTTAATTGTACTCCTTTATTTGCATTTTTTTTTTTTTTTTTAAATTGGAGCCAGGCGACTTTTAACGCACCCTGTCCGTAAGAAGCTCGGAACACCGATGCCATGAGGGAAAGTCCCAAATGGGTTGCTTTTGAGGAGAGAGCAATTTTTAAGAATCTATCCCATTGAAGGCATTTCAAACATCTCGATAAAAGCCCATTGAAATGCCTTAGAGCGTCGCAAGTTTTGACATATTGGACTTGAGCAATGGGAAACTTTTTCCAATATGTATAGTGTAGTCATCAGCAAGGTTCACAGTGGCGATAATGGAGCATTAAGAGTATCCACAGTGTGTGTAGTTGACCGTCGTAAAAATGCCATTGGAAATGGCCGTCACTCCCGCCACTCAATGGCATGGCTGCTGAATTGGAACGGCATACAGCCAGAAAGGGGAGCGCCATTGTGCGCCCAGGTTTCGCTCCAATGAGCCTCGCTTTCGAAGCGCAATGAGCATTGTTACAGGGGCATTAAGACGAGGTGCATCATGGGTACGCACGCGCATTTACGGTCGCAATTACCGTTGCAGATCGCTGTATTCAGCAGTGGACTCCTGACGACCAACGGCCACCGAAAATTCCGTTCGGTGGCGCTGCGACGCTTCACGTTGAGCATCTTTTCTAAGTTTTTTATATTGCCTCTATAAGTCGGACATGACAAGTTTCGACTTATTCAGCTTAAATTATATAAAAAACGTTTCCGGGTTAACATATGTCATAAACGATGTCATAGTCAGAAATTGGGCATCTTTGTATCATGCACATGCTGCAGCGCCGCACATAAAACCATGACTTGTAAACTTTACTGTTAACATTGACGGTAATTGAAAATCTCCGTATACATGCCCATTTTTAATATGGTCATACCATTAAATGGCGTCATACAACTCATATTATCTTGTGCCGTATATAACTTCTCCGTTCGGATTACCACGAGACACTGTGGAAGGCCTGGAGTGGAAATGTACAGCTCAGACTGGGGAAAGCTGAACTATCTTACAGTTATTTCCCTTTCCATAGCGCGCAACCAGTGGTGAAAGCATGAGATTTTTTAAACCTTAATCTAATGTAGGGTTTTGTCATTACAATCGCTGAAATCTGAGACCTCACACACATAAATGACGTCACGTTAAGAGTGACGAACGAATTAGTCTCATAATAGCTTGTCATTCCTCGTTCAACGGAAATGGATTGTTGATGGTGTTTTTGAACGTTGTTGATTGGGTATCCATCTTGGCTGTCAATATCACCCGCGCGTTATTGTCGTTATTGTCGAACAGTGGCTTTTGTCACAAAAAGTGATGCGGAAATGATGCCACGCTCGCAATCGCGTCCACTTTAACCATCGCGATTCGTTTCTTAATGCAAGGTCACATTATACGTTAGACCTCGCATTTGATATCCTCATCAGAAACTTTGACGAGCCTTGTTTACGCTAATAACTTCCGAAATATGATTGACAGTCAGTTTCTTGTACATGTATACTTCGATGTCATGTAATTCAGACATGCATGTACTGGGGAGCACTCGCATTCACGCTCTATAAAACAATATATAATAAGATTTTTAAAGGTTTTTTTCCTCGCTACACTGGAGGCGCAATTTGGCACTTTGTAGAACCCCAAAATTAATTCTAATTATAATGTTGTTCAAAAATTTCTAAACAAATTAAAAATGTTTACTATACAGCTAGCCATTCCAAAGATTTTGTTCTAAATAAATTCATTCAAAATGCTCAATGCATTGATGAGGACCATTCCAGAAGCTCTAAATATATTGGAAATTATCGTGAACCCTTGCGAATGTTCTACGAAGGTACATACATCTACACTTAACCCGTTTATTCGAAATTGTACTTCAATTCCAAATTTTTAAATGTTGTTTTGAAAAATGTATTAGGTTCGATGTATTGAATTTATCAGACGTTTCATAAAACATTTTAATTTCTACCCATAACCATTATAGTTTTTACATTTTTTTCCATGTACGCAAATGATGGTAAAGTTGAAAAGTTCCATACAAGCTTTTTAAATGATCTTAATAGTTCTGAACAGTTCTAAACCTCATGTTGCGATCTCGTCAATATAAAATAATTTAAAAAAGAAAAACTGCCTTAGTATCCCTATACCATGGCAATCAAACAATTTGTGCGACGTCAAACCTTATTATAGCGCCATCTAGCGCTGATTTTCACCAAATTTCACTTCCTGCATGGGGAGAATTTGGTTGAGGGGTGAAGAAGGGGGGAGGGAAACAGTTCTGAAAAGGTAAATTTTCTCAACCCTAAGGGGCTCTGTAGCTGCGCTTGCTTCAGGGCTTCTCGGCTGTGACGTACCCCTTCGGTAGCAACGTTTTCCCATCAAATATTACCCCGTGCAATTTCATATTCATGGCTGCCATCCGCATTTGTATAAAAGTCAGATAAGCGTGACTGCAGGCTAGCGTTACCACTTCCAAATTTTCTCCATTTGTCAGCCTGAAGTGAGTCTACATTAATTGGACAAATATTAACTTCACGCTGAAATGAGCGCGCTGCGAGGAATACAATATCCACGCCTCATTTAACACTCTCCAAAAAGAAGCACGTTATTAATCCCGTTGCACTAGACGTCGTATAATATCATGGTAATGACGCGATTTGTTTTCTGCTCTCATTTACGACCGAAAGTGATGCACCCGTGGCAGGGTCTATGCCTCCAACGTTGCATGCACTCGGAATATACTATGTTCTGTATTGGTTATAAGATGGCTATAAATACACGGGAAAACTCGCGGCGTTTTAATGGCGAACCCGTGGCACTTTCTCCTATATTGCATAATGAAATGTTTAATGAGGTCAGAATGTCAGAAAATATACCACGCAGCTCCCCCCCTTCCCTCCCTCTCCCTGCTACCGGGTGCAAAACCCACCCAACTACAGCATAAATATAAAATTCCTATAAAGGATTTTCTCGCATTTATATAAATTTGTATAAAAATAAAATTTGGAACATTTTTTTTTCACTACCAAATAACTTTTTTATTTGCTCAACGTTTCGGCAACATTGTCTTCTTTAGAAGCTATTAAGCCTACATTATAAACCAATACATGAAATTAATAGATTACTAGGGTGAACGCAATGTTGTCTAAACTTTGTGTAAATAAAAAAGTTTAAAAAAGTGAAAAAAGGGAGAGAAATTTTGACATGAATTAATCTTACCACTTGAAGATGTGGCCATTCATGTTTTTGAACAATTTACTTTATATGTTATTTTTAAAAATGTTATGATTCGATGCACAATATGCATTCAAAATACTTCTTTTAAGGTCTCAAATTAAGTACGTGTATTTTGCAGGTGACATTCACAGCATAATAATTCAAAAAGTTATCAATGGCAAGCTCCCCTGAAGGCTTGCAAACCCGCATTACTCGTGAGCTTGACGGGAGCATTGGAAACAATTCCTTGAATCAAGGGGAACGCAAGTTTTTGGAAATCTCATAAAGTTCCTGCATTTCTTGAACTTTTCGAAATCCATAGTTTATTAAATATACTCATGTAATATGCACTCTCCAATATGTCTGACTTCGTATCTTCCTGAAAATTTTCGGATTATATTCAAAAATTCACGGAACATCATCGAATTAACGTATATTTTCATTAATTCGTTTTTCACCCAATTTCAAGGAACAGCACAAAGTACCCTGCAGTTCCAAAAATGTGTACACGTATATAGTATATTTACGGCTTTCACCTATATTGATATTTGTTACGGAGCCAGTGACGTCATCGCCAGCCCCCCTTAATAAGTGCGTATATCGTCCTATAGAGTGACCGCTTTTAATTTGGTGCAACCAATGCATGACCAAGTACTTGCCATTTGGCGGTGTGCACTGGCCTGTTTTTAAGAGGCTTTTCGAAGCAAAACCCATACGAGGACCACGAATGATTGCCCCAACGGTAACAATTCGGCTATAATTTCAGTCCGTAACTCCCGACAATTAATTCTTGCTTTTCCCATTGTTCGAATAATAGCCCAGGAGCTGAATTACAACCGAAATCACGCAGGCCAGAGCCAGAGGTGCACAAAAGAACCGCTTTTTAAAACGCTATTTGATATGTCACCTGCCTACGTGCCCACCACGCACAATTAATGGGGGAAATAAATGCTTTTTTTCCATGAATAATAGCAGATATCAATCCATGGTGGGTGTCGTTTTCCATGCATTTTTAAAGTATTAATATCTAATACAATAAATAGTTTCACGCTTATTATAGATAGCGTGTCTCCTCCATTGTCCCGAATAGGATATGGCCGAGCGTTGCTTGTCACGCACCGCCATGTAACAATTTCAATTTGCTCCGTTGCCACGAAACTGGCCCAAACACCTCTGGGGGAAACGAGCCTTCAATATTTAATAAAACTTTTGCCGATGGGCAACACGAGTGACCCCACGGGCCACGGGTTCTGATCCCTTGTCACCCGAACGTTGCAACTGATCCGCCCTATGCCGCTGTAGACGCGGTGTCAATTTACGTAATTACTCCGTCGATATTTCTAAAACAGCGTGACAAATGTGAAAGCTATAGATCATGAAGTGGTCTGGCGTATTGACAGTCGACCACTCGTGCAATTGGAATCATGGTCGAAAATGCGGAAGCAGGTATTTTGATGATATTGAACTTCCCAAAAGGGAAAATGACACCCTGTTCTTCAGGGAACAGGGAATAAACGTTTGTTTCATGCACAAAATTATATAAAAAATATTGTATAAAATTACCTTCTGGCTTGGGTCACTGTCCCAAGATATCTCATTATGTAGACCTACATGTAAATATTCAACAATCCGAAATACTTATGGGCCTGTGAATTTCGGAAATGAGATACTCTGTAAGCAAAACTGGGCTCTTCTGCTTCTGAAAACCTTTCCCTTATCATGTCAATGAGAACATGAATATGAATTCAATATGCATGTATACGTTATGTGACATTACATTGCTGTAGCAGCGGTTCTCTTAACTTTTTGATTCGGGGGTCAGAACCATGCACTTTATATAGTCTTAAAAAGATCAAGGACCCCCCAAGAGGTTTGTAAATTGTTTGTATGGGTTATATCTATCTAATTTACCCAATGAGAAATTTAAAAAAAAATTGAAACTACTTAATATAACCAGAAAATAATTAGAGGAAACGTAGGACGTGCCTTAGAGATGACATTACGAGTGATGTAGCTTCTGGAACACTCCACTAAAATCGCAAGAGAATGAGGGTGAAAATATTACCAAATAAAATCTTGGTACATGCTATTCATGAAAATGTTTTGTGAATTTAGAACCCTTGAGAGGCCCTTTATGAGATTTGAAAAACATTGGATTATAGAGCAGCGCAAATTCTCTCGTTTTCTTCTATGTTTCCTCCATTGCGAACATGAGGAATTATATACAGATATTATAATTCCTCATGTCCCCAATGGAGGAAACGTAGAAGAACTTTGTTGCTATATTTTCCCAGTTGTTTCTGGAAACAAACTTGTGTAAACAGTTTATAAACAATTTATGTAAAGCGTTATGTAAATTACTGGCAGTAATTAGCAACAAAAATTTCCTCATATGTTCCTCCCCCCAATGTGGACGTAGCTCAAGATCCAAAACAGATCAGTTTTTGGTGCTGTTATAGTGCATTTCTC
>JAQGAO010008901.1:0-10033 GCA_034697705.1 Ommatoiulus sabulosus | reverse complement strand
CAGATAGGAGAAATCAAACCTAAAGCATTTCCAAAAAACAGCAAACTGCGCCACTTGCTTATCGACCACAACCAAATTACAACATTGAACAACCTGTTGGAAGCATTACCATTCCTCCGGAGGATCGATGCTTCAGTCAACAAAATCCGAGAATTCAACTACGTGGTCCACCGATCCAGACTGAAATACTTGAACTTGAGCCACAACGAAATAGAAGATTTTAACTGTCATTCCATCTACCGGATCGGCACTGAAGGAGAAAAACTGGTGGTGGATCTTTCGTTCAACATACTAAGCCAAGCCAGCGTCCTGGTGTTTCCTGACTCGGTGAATGAAATTTGGCTAAATGACAATCATTTCTCCAGTTTCGACTCGGTGAGCATCTACGATCTGATGTCGTTGGAAACTCTTTATTTGCACAACAACTTCTTGGAGACTTTTTGCGAAGTCAGCGACAGAGATCTTGCCAGTGCAGGGTGGTCCAAACGCTGGAACATAGTGTTCGTGACATTTCGAGGAAATCCGCTGAAATGCTCCCATCAAACAGAATGGATGAAAGCCAAGAGACACTATCCCGTTGTTGTGAAAGATGTGGATAGTGTGAGGTGCAAGAGCCACTATCCAAAAGGCAGCGAAGCATCCCCGCTGAAGAATTCCAAATACTTCCTCTCCGATTCAAAATGCGAATGTCCAAGAATAGCCTCCTTTGCCTATGGAGATAATCCAAAAATTTTCGACTGCCAAATTCAGTGTCTGGACCATTGCGCCTGCTATTCAGACTCTGAAGAAGCATTTATGTTCATTGACTGTTCCAGAAAGAGCTTGTCGCGAGTGCCGAACGGAACAGTGAACATCCGAACGGTCCATCTCTTCTTGGATGGGAACGAGTTATCGACGGTAAAGGGTTCCGATTTCAGTTTCGCGGAGAATGTGGAGGAACTGTACCTCAACAAGAGCAACCTGCAAGACATTGAACAGAACACGTTTGAAAACTTCACCGAGTTGTTGGTTCTGCACCTGGAGAACAATCTGCTGGAGACGATAGCCGAAGAGACGTTTTCATTTCTAGAGAACCTGCAAGAGTTATACTTGTCCGGCAACAAACTCTTCCGGTTGGAACTGTCCATAGCCATGCGAACATTGTCAACTTTGGAGTTGAACGACAACCTCCTGACCGACTATCCGGTGTGGGAATTGACAAAATTGGGACAGTTGCGAGCTATTGCTGTGCATGATAATCCTTGGAGTTGTAAATGTGATCAAGTAGAATCATTTCAAACATGGTTGATTCGTGCCAGTAACGTCGTCGACAAAGACAACATCAGTTGCGTGGATCATTCCACGATGGAACGGCTCATTTACGACGTGTTCGAGGAATGCAGTGTTGTCCAAGTAAGTTCCGCAACATATCAAACAAGGATGCTTTAAGATTGTAGCAAATCTGATCAAATCAAAATTCTGATGATATTGAAAACCTGATTAATGAAAATTCTGGTAGATCAACCAAAGATTATTTCGAATATAATTTGCAAGATTTAAGGTAATTATTAAAGTTCAACAGGGTTCCCCCAGAAATTTCAGTTTCAACTTCTCTAACTTTTCCAGGTTTTTTAAAAGAAAATTTTTGACTAATGACAATGTCAAAATGTAACATATGCCGATGTTATCTACGATTTGGTACAATCGATGTCACATGCTAATGAAGTTCCACAAAACTCAGCACTTGTGAAGTTGTCTGCCATTTGCTCATAATGTTCTTCTCAAGCTGGAGCAGCTATAGTTTGCATGGAGACCTCCCAGGAGGAGAACCACCCAGGCTCTTGATGGGGGATTGGGGAATATATTCACGGGGCTGAAATTACTCAGGCTGCAGAGGATGCCCCCTTAATATGTGAGCCACTTTTCTTGCTCATCACACTAATGAGAATTTTAATTTTTTTAAATTTTGGAAATTTTGGAAATTCTTACTTGAAAAACGCGAAACACTTTTCAAATTTGCCTACAGAATGTGTAGCACATTTTTTAAATTTGGACTTGAAAACTTTGGCAAATTTTGCAAATTTGTCCTGGGAAACCGTGGAAAAAACCGTAGAATTTCCCTGAGTTTTTAAATTTAAGTTATTCTTCCCTGACTTTTCCACACATTTTTAAGTTCCCAGACTTTTATAACTTTTCAAGGTCCGGGGTTACCCTGATTTAAAACATAGTCAATAAATGTCCATAAAGGTTCGAATTTTCAAAACTCACATTTTGTCCTTTGTCTATCTTCTTAGTTGACGGCTGTTTGGTTCAGCATCTCGGGCATCTCCCTGGCCATCGTTGCATCGAGCATCCTTCTGTATTTCTATCGACGGGAAATGCAGGTGCTCATCTACTCCCGGTACGGCGTGCGGATCTTCAACAGGAGGCAGGATGACATGGACCGGGACAAGCCGTACGACGTCTTCATCTCCTACAGCAGCAAGGACGAAAAGTTTTTGGTGGACGAGTTCTTGCCAAACTTGGAAGACATCGAGCCTCCTTACCGCATCTGCTTGCACGACCGCGATTTCTTGGCCGGTGGCTACATCAGCGACAACATCGCCACTGCCATCGACAACAGCCGCAGAACCATCGTCTTGCTCACGGAAAACTTTGTGCTGAGCGAATGGTGCAAGTACGAGTTCCGGTTGGCCCACTTGAAGATGATCGAAGAGAAGTGCAACCGGTTGGTCATCGTCGTCGTTGGCAAAGTTCCGGAGTACGTTGGGCCGGAACTGAGGGCCTACTTGCTGACCAACACTTACTTGACGTGGGGAGAACGGTTGTTCTGGAAGAAGTTGTATTTTGCTTTGCCTAAGGTAACCTTACCCACCTACGAAACTACATGTTAAACTGGACCGCGGATTTACCCCTGGGCCTACTAAGCTAAGGGTAGGGCCTCAGCTCAGTAGCCTCAGCGCTTTAGGGGCTTTCTCGACTATGCTTAAACCACGCAGCAATAACTACTTTATGTAGGGGCTTCTTCAGCTTGTCAAAGACTTGGACCTCTACGTGTCTTACTAAGACCTGACTGCTGCTAAGATCTGAACACTGACTCGATGATCACCGTCTGCATAAGATGATGACGTCCTTTATTAAAATTATTACGGTGACATCATTTTAGAAAAGTGAGGATGAACCAATTTATTAATATTTCGATGGATTTGGTCATTTTGGAAAACTTATGATGTCATTTAATAAAATATAGATGATGACCCCATGATTCCTTAGTCTGATGACAACGCGAATTATTAAACTTGAGAATACATCATTCTGGAGAAATAATGACGTCATTTGTTCAAATTCTGATGATGACCGGTCACAATGTGGACAGGGGGTAGGGAGTGAGTCCAGTTTTGGGCCAATTTTGTTGACGTCTTTTTTGAATGGCCCCTGTAGTAAATTTTGCAATGTATTGAATATTTTACTGCGCTGATTTTATAAATTCGTGGATAACATTCGCACACGTCAATTTTCACGTTGTTATTATAAGGGGACATGTGTTTAAAAACTTGTAAAAGTCAGGGATGTTGCATATGAAATTTCAGCAGCTGTTCCTTGATGTACGGCAAACACTGCAAACATCGCAGCTACGCAGCGTTGCCTCTCCTCGTTTTGTTCAGGGGCAATGCAAAATTTCAATTTATCTAGAAAACAACTAGAAATAAAACGAAATAAAAATTCATTTCGACTTAATCATGAAATAAGCTATTCGTTCCGACGTTTTCATTTTGTTTATGATTTCCTAATAAATTCATTACGATGAACATAACGGCAGCGCTGACGCGCGTAATATCCTCGTAATAACCGGATCATGAAAAATTGTGAAAAATAACTTACTAAAGATTGAAAAGAGCGTCTTAATCGTCTATTCCGCCTATTTGGCCTTTCGATTATTAGACCATCAAAAATGCCATTTAATTAAGACG
The DNA here is from genome assembly GCA_034697705.1 of Ommatoiulus sabulosus. Taxonomy (NCBI): domain Eukaryota; kingdom Metazoa; phylum Arthropoda; class Diplopoda; order Julida; family Julidae; genus Ommatoiulus; species Ommatoiulus sabulosus. The sequence goes on along the minus strand of JAQGAO010008901.1, from coordinate 6,083 downwards.
CTTATAATATGGCTCGCGATAAAAGCGGGGGAATTCTTAGGATTATTAAAAGGTTATTACAACGAAGGAGGAATCTTTGAATTAAGAAGATGAGGATATAATGATCGTAATTCACGTCTTAAAACTTGAGCTAATTATTTCGTTAATCGACGAATAAAAAAAAAATGGAAGAAAAGCTCCATGATAAAAATGAAAAATGTCTATAAAAGAGAAGATGAACGGAAGGAACAATAAGCTTAGAAAAGTGAGAAATAATTGGGAAATAAAAGAGGATTTAGCGCAACAGGCGTGAACATTGGATTCCTGATTAAAAAGCAGCCGAGTGAAAAAAACGTATTATTTTTATTAGTTTTGTTTTTGGAAATTTGAAAAATAAAAAAACACATTATTGGATTTCGTATCAGGAGTGAACCGTAATTAAGACGGTTATCTACCCTTTTCTCTTTTAGGGTTTCCCAATACCTTGGAAAGTCAGAAAATTTGAAAATGCCTGGAAATAGGGTTCCTTCATTGCTGGAAGACCTGGAAAAGTCAGGGAACTTGAAAATGTTTGGAAACAGGGTTTCTTCAGACCTGGAAGACCTGGAAAAGTCAGGGAACTTGAAAATGTCTGGAAATAGGGTTCGTCCAGACCTGGAAAACCTGAAAAAAGGCATGGGGCTTGAATATATTTGGAAATAGTGTTCCTTCAGACCTGGAAAAAACATGGGACTGGAATATGTCTGGGAACATGGTTCAACCAGACCTGGAAAAGCCAGAAGACTTAAAAATGTCTGGAAACAGGGTTCCTTCAGAGCTGGAAAACCTGGAAAAGTCATGGAACTTGTCTGTTTTTGGAAACATCATGGTTATTTCAGACATGAAAGATCTGGAAAAGTCAGGGGACTTGAAAATGTCTGAAAAACCGGGTTCCCCAGACTGGGAAAACCTGGAAAAGTCATGGGACTTGAATATACCTAGAAATAGTGTTCCTTCAGACCTGAAAAAGTCATGGTTCTTGAATATATCTGGAAATAGTGTTCCTTCAGACCTGTGAAAGTCATGGGACTTGAATATATCTGGAAACAGGGTTCCTTCATTCCAGCAGAACCTGGAAAATTATTTTGTTTGGAAAATTTTTCTTTAATTTTTTTTTGAAAAGTTGACAGGAAATCTTTGAAATTTTTGAGCGAATTTTTAAAATTTTTCAGCAATTCTTAGAATTTTTTAAGCGATTTTGGGAAAACGGTCAAAATGTTCGGACATCATTGGCAACGTTGCATTTCGGACCTCCATTTACTCCATTAATGAGCGACCCTCGCGCCAGCCGCCATGACACTTTCACGCTAAATTTCCCATAATTTCATTATTTTATCAAATGAACGCTCATTGTTCGATATTCCAACGGACTTTAGTTGACCGAGTGGTGAAATTATGCAAATTTTATCATCATTCGAAACTATAAAATGGCCCATCTGGTCCATTAAGGGGAGACCCCTAACCCTAAAAAGAAAGGCCTTCGTATAAATCAACTAAATTAGATTAATTTAACATTAAATAATCAAATTATAAAAGAAATAAAAAAGAGGGCGCTGCATCAACTTGTAAATTTATTAATGGACACGTTCGTAGATGGGAATTGTTCGTAAATCGAGGAGTTCGTAAATCGAGAAGTTGGTCATTTGGCATTTATTTCCAGCAGAATGTGTAATATTCGGTTAATTTATAAGCTCGTTAAAATGTTAGGTTAATTACTTAAATAAATCCACTTTAATTGAGTCATAAAATTGGCAATTAAAAATGTAATCAGTTAATTCGTAACTCCTGAACATTTTATCTTGAAAAGTTAAGAATTTCACGTCGAATAATGAAAGTTTAGAAATTTTTTAAACAAAGTTTTTTAAAAAAAACTCATTTACAGAAAACTTGTTATAGTTTTTTTATGAAAAATTGAAACTTATTTTAATATAAAAAATAAAATGATAATTTACTGTAAAAATGTAAAAAAAAAACATTTTTAGAAAAAAATTGTATATATCTTTTAATTTGAAAAAAAAAATTATAGTTTACTGGAAAAATTTGTATCAATTATTTAAAAAAACATTGTATCGTTTGCTTTGGTTAAAATCGATTATTAGAAAATAATGCACGATAACTATCAATTATTGAGAAATCGCAAACATTTGTAGAAAACTTGTTACATTTTTGTTGAAAACTTTCAATTTAAATTTAAAATATTATATATATAGTTATATATCTTTTAGGGGAAAAATCGATTATTGGAAAAAAAATAGCCTACTATCAATTATTGAAAAATCGTAAATATTTGTAGAAAACTAGTACCATTTTTAAAAAATTGGAACGTTTTATTAGAAAAATTTTTTAAGTTTACTGGAAAAATTTTGTACCAAATATTTAAAAAAACATTGTATCGTTTGTTTTGGTTAAAATCAATTATTAGAAAATAATGCGCGATAACTATCGATTATTGAGAAATCGCAAACATTTGTAGAAAACTTGTTACATTTTTGTTGAAAACTTTCAATTTGAATTTTTTAAAAAAATATATAGGTTGTTGAAAAATTTGTACCAAGTATTTTAGAAAAAAAAATTTCTTTTGTTAGTTGAAATCGATAATTAGAAAATAAAAACCATCGGTTATTGAGAAATTGTAAATATTTGTAGAAAATTTGTTAAACATTTTTTTTGAAAAATTAAAACTTTTAATTTGATAAAAAAATTATAGTTTGCTGGAAAAATTGTACCACATCTTTTTGGAAAAAAATCGATTATTGAGAAAAACTTTGTTAATTAAAAATAAAATATTATTGATTATTCATAATTTGTAAACATTTGTAGAAAACTTGTTAAACATTTTTTTTTAAAAAATCCAGAACTTTTATTTTGAAAAACAAACAACAACAAAACAATATAGTATACTGGAAACATTGTACCAATTATTTTATCAATTAAATTGTACCGCATCTTTTAATAAAAAAAATCGATTATTAGAAATTAAAAAAACTAACGATGTTTGAGAAATTGTAGACATTTGCGGGAAACTTCTTGAATTTTTTATAAAAAGCTCCACAAAAAAAACAGACTTTTTTACAAATTATAGCATTGATTTCGCGAGACTTTCATCGTTTATCACGTGATGATGTCACTTCCGCCGTCACTTCCGATTAACGGCAACAAGATGGCGTCGAAGCCCGATAATTTATTTCCATTTCCGGTAGATTCATTTCGACTCGTGAGCAATTCTTTATTGGGCCAAAAACACATCAGCATTAATCAACGCAACATAAAAGTATAACTCATAGAAATAAATAGAAAAAAACCCCAACAAAAACAGGGGTACTCAGACAGCAGCTTTACGAATCGTACTTTGGCAGTCTCGAAGTCTCGAAACATCCGCACGCCGCTCATTGGCTTAAAAAAAAATTCATTCCAGATTACGACAGTTTAAAACGCGTTACCACAGGGTTCCCCCAGAAATTTTATTTTCAATTTCCCTGACTTTTCCAGGTTCCAAAAAAAATTCCCTGACCAATGACAACGTAAAAAATTGACCTATTTTCCAAAATTGACACTGGAAAATATTTTTTCAAAATTTACTAACGACAATTTTAAAAATTTAACGTAGAAATTTTTCGTAAAAATTTAAAAAAAAATTGCGGAAAATGTCAAAAATTTGTGCTGGGAAAATGTGGGAAATTTGTACTCGGAAAACGTGGAAATTTTGTAAATTTGTACTCGGAAAAGGTGGAAATTTTGTAAATTTGTACTCGGAAAACGTGGAAATTTTTGTAAATTTGTACTCGGAAAACGTGGACAATTTTGCAAATTTGTCCTCAGAAAACGTGTAAAATTGTGTAAATTTGTATTCGGAAAACGTGGAAAATTGTGTTAATTTGTACTCGGAAAACGTGGAAAATTTAGAAAATCCGTACTCCGAAAATGTGTAAAATTTGTGCAAATTTGTACTCTCAAAATGGGTCCTGAGCTAGCCTCGTAGAAGTATTAATTTTGGATCGCCATGACTGCGTTGAATTTCCCTGACTTTTTCAAAATCAACCATTATTTCTTGACTTTTACAGGTTTTCCAGGTCAGGGGGAACCCTGGCGTAGTATACGATTCATAAAGTACGATTTCGAAGTACGTAGATTCGCGAGTACCCCTCGCAGGAAACGAGGGGATACTCAACCACCCCCGAGAACTAATCTCAGAAATTGAGAAAAAAAAGCATTCGTAATAATCGCTGATGAAGATGATAAAAATTACGATGTTTTGATTCCTACATTGAGGGGGGTCTACAGGGGGTCCCTGGTGACCCCCCTTATCTTCAAATTCGGTTAATCGGTGCTGCGTCTGGGGAGCAAATCCTAACCAGATAACGGAAAGAGGGGGCGCTGCAAAAAACCCGTGCTAGAAATTTAGGAAGCAACTTCCGGTTATCAGAGATTAAATATGAAAATTCACCAACAAATAAAGCGGAAAGTAAGCTTATTAATTAAAATGGAAAATTGGAAAAACATTCCAAAAGGGTTTCATTTAACGAATTTAGAATGAAGAAATTATTCAAAAAAATTCCATTTCATAGTACGAGAGGAATTAGTACGTGAAATTATTCTATAAAAGTCTTTTGAACAGAACGTGACGTTCCATAAAATTAATAAAATAGGCGAAAATACTTTAGAAATTACATTTTTATGGAACCAGACGTTCCATTTTTTTTTAAAAACACGAAAACGTTTTATTTACTATATAGGCCTACTGTAAATACATGTAGTAAAAAAATAAAGTAAAACGCTCCATTTATTTATAAAAACAGGAGAAAAAAGAACAGGAAAACGTTCTATTTTTTAAAAACACGAAAACGTTCCATTTCATGGAACTCGACGGTCCATTTATTAAAAAAACAGGAAAGAAACACGTAAACGTTCCATTTTATAGAACGCGACGTTCCGTTTATTTAAAAAAAAAGAAAAAACAGGAAAACGTTCCATTTTATAGAACTTGACGTTCCATTTTTTAAAAAACAGGAAAGAAACACCTAAACACGTTCCATTTTATAGAACGCGACGTTCCGTTTATTTAAAAAAAAAAAGAAAAAACAGGAAAACGTTCCATTTCATGGAACTCGACGCTCCATTTTTTAAAAAAACGGAAAACGTTCGATTTCATGGCCGGAACTCGACGGTCCATTTATTTAAAAAAATGAGGGAAAAATAGAAAAACGTTCCATTTTATAGAACGCGACGTTCCGTTTATTTAAAAAAAAAAGGAAAACGTTCCATTTCATAGAACTCGACGTTCCATTTATTTAAAAACAGAAAAGAAACACGTAAACGTTCCATTTTATAGAACGCGACGTTCCATTTTTTTTTAAAAAAAGGAAAAAAAAACACGTTCCATTTCATAGAACTCGACGTCCAATTTATTATAAAAAAAAGAAAAAAAAAAGAAAAAAACAGGAAAATGCTCCATTTCATAAACTCGACGTTCCATTTATTTAAAAATAGGAAAAGACAAAAAAGGAAAAACATTCCATGTATTTAAAAACAGGAGAAAAAAGAAACAGAAAAACGCTCCATTTCATAGAACACGACGTTCCATTTATTTAAAAAAAGGAAAAAAAAAAACAACAGATAAACGTTCCATTTTATAAAACTCGACGTTCCATTTGCTTTTTAAAAAACAGAATAAAAAAAACAGGAAAACGTTCCATTTCTTTTAAAACGTAAAAACGTTTCCTTTTACCTATACATGTGAAACTCGACGACCCATTTATTTAAAAACAAACAAAAAATAAACAGGAAAACGTTCCATTTTATAGAACTCGACATTCCAATTATTTAAAAAAAGCACATTAATAGTTCATTCATGTACTTTGCGGTAACTAGCGCCACCAAACGTCCGAAACGACCACTCAGGGTTGAAAAAAAGGGGTGGGGGCGTATATTATTTGATAGCCGGAGTCGCGCTGCTAGAGTGGCGCTTAATTCCGAGTGGACAAGAACGATATTTGACCATTATGGGCTATTTCGAAGGGGGAGGGGGGTCAGTTTGTGTGGGGGGTCCCTTTGGACTAGGGGTGGAA
>JAQGAO010008900.1:0-10035 GCA_034697705.1 Ommatoiulus sabulosus | reverse complement strand
ACTCACAACCTCACATTGCAGTTGCCGCAGTAATTTTGAAATGACACAGGGTGGTGATGGACTTATGAATCACCCTGGACTACTTCATAAAAAAGTTAAGCAAAAACTTGTCTGACTTTACAGTTTTCAACTACATAATCTGTCTGATGTGGCTGAAACGGTGGAAATAAAACATATCAAAGAAACGATAAAAGTTTACGTTTAACTTTGACTTAAAGACTACGCGCAATTTTATTTGTATTTTATGTAATCAGATACCTACATGTACATTATTACATGTACAATGAAGGGTTCTAACTTCAACGTACAGATAAATTCTGCATTCTTTTTAATTAAATTAACTTGAAAAAGTGCACAATTCGAAAAAAACTTCATCAAACCCAGTACAGACTACGACAAACGGCAAACAAAAAAAACATAAACGACAAACGGTTTGTCAATTGGTTTGTGAAAAAAAAAGGTTACAAACAATTTTGGACAAACGAACAAACCAAAAAATGATCTGGAACAATCTGTTTGTCCTTCCAGGCGAGTGTCGGTAACATCGAAGGAACAAAAATGGTTTGCTTCACGTTAAACTAATTCACGTGGTTTGCTGCTCGTGGAGATATCAGCATGAAATTTTCCTCAACAGAAAAAGTTAGCTCGTGGAATAATGTTCCACGAGTATAATATGATTAAGCAGATGGTTGCCAGAAAATCGTCTGCTTAGCAGATGCGTTTGTTGAAAATGGTTTGCCATAGTGTGTACGCTCAGTTTGTTGAAACTAATCTGGATAAACAATTTTGGGCAAGCCGTTTGTTGTTTGTGGTTTTTTGTTTACCATTTGTCGTAGTCTGGACAGAGCTTTAGAATCTTTGGGCTTGCTCGCATTTTTTCAAACTTTATTTTTTAAATATAAATTTGGACACAATTTTAAATTGTATATTGTATTAACAGCCATAAGTAGACGAGTCGCATATTAAGCATAGTACAAATTTTTGGAACTCCTTAATAGTTTAAAAAATATGTATAATAGTTTTTAGCACTGCGGATATGGGGTTTCAGATAAGTAAATAGCATGAGCAAACATCCAAGAATTTGTTTCATAATCTCTGGTACTGTTGTATAAATGGCAAGGAACATTGGCCTAACAGCCAACTGTAGACCTATTAACTCAACATTTAGCAACCAATCCTCCAAGGTATCATTGTTAGTGTTTCATAAATGAACCGTAGAGAAAGCATAATAATGAACTTAATTCCGTCTTGGGAAAACAACAACATCCATTCAGACTTTCAGAGCAAGTCTTTCATGAACATTATGATATGACACATAGTTTACCTCGACGAATAATCTTTTGACAGTCACACGTGTATCTTAAGACGTCCGCTACAGGGTGTCCACTTTGATCTTATATTGGCAGCTATACAACTGCTGCTATAATTAAGTAGAAGCTAGCTCGGATTTTCAGCCGCTAAATGGGAAACACACGCAAGTCTATAAATTTAGACGCAAAACCCAAGATCCTGACAAGCATCCTGTCAAGGTTCGTGAGAAAGACGATGTTGATCACCGCTGCAAATTCTTATCGATTTTTTGAGGACGTCTCGCATAGTGTAAAAATGCGTTTTGCAAAACACGCGATTTAATAACGGACCCTTTTAAGCCTTAACTGAAATGTGCATCATCCTGATTTAATTCACTGGAGATATCATCCCTCGCGCCATAATTATTCGCTTCCATGTTAATTGTTGCACATTGTTGCGGGGATCAAAGTTGTCTATTAACGTTTGCATTTCCGCATGAATTTTAATTAACGTTTTGGATTGCGTTTCCATAATGAGCGATCGGCATTGTTGGGCTTTTATGATGAACGAGCGAGTCCAATCGATGAAATTGGTTCTAAAGTTGCGCTGCTAAATCAACGTTGCAAAGTAGACGCAATGATAAAGTTGTCTCGCTTTTCTCAACTTTTATCTAGTGTCTGTGCCAGAAATGGAAGAAGAAAAAAAAGCCATGAGAAACCAGGTTGGCATTGGCCCAACATCCATGCCGGCGCCATGTTGTATTTTGGCCAGTTTAGAACGTCTTCGTTGAAAAACGACGAATTCCGAGACACATGTACTTCCTGCAGCTTTTTGGTTCACGCCAGTCAAAAGATACTGAAAAAACGTTACATAATTCGCTTTTTTTACATATGCGGGATGTGCATGTAATTAAATAACGCTGCAAATAGAAACATCGTAGAATATGATGAATTAGTGTCCACGAAATAAGATATAAGATGTTATAAAGAAATAAGATGTTGAATCTCTCACCAAATTAAAAAAAAAATTAGCTTCTTTTACTGGATTCAATATTGTCAAAATATTTTAATTTATGAGGAGAGGAAGGACCAGGCGCCATCTATTTTTCAATAGATGGCGCAGAAAATCGCAGCAGAAGTCAAAAATTCCTTTAGCATGATTCCTGGAATTGCAAGGGTTACTTTTAAAAACTGGCTTGAAAAGTAGGGCAGGTAGGTTAAAGAATTTTCAGTTTGGAAAAGGTCCTTGTATAGGGTACCGAATATGTTAAACCCCCTAAATTGCTGTCATCTGTCTAATTCCAATTCTTGCTTTCTTGATCATTTTGGATGTTTCAAAAAACATGTGCATGTTTAAATGTTTTAAAATCCAAAATTTCCCAAAAATATTCCGAGTAAACCTTCGTAAATCTATCAAACATTTTCTTGTAAAAAATGACAAAAATTATATATATTTCATGGACAAATTTGCAGAAACCTCAAAACTTTCTGAGGAAAAATTATTAACATAAGAATTTTCAGAATTCTTCAAAACTTCGAGTAATAAAATTTAAAAAAAGCAACATTAACCACGGACGAATCTGCAGAACTTCAACAATTTACATAGACTAACTGCCAAAATTTTCAGCATTTCACCATGGACGAATTTGCAAAAATGTTAACATTTCCAAGGACGAATGTGCAACAGAGTTTGGTGAACAGAAATTGAATCTTATTTTAAGATATCTTTTATCATGGCGCTCTAGCTCCCCATTGGACATTTATTACGATCAATCGATGAAAATGCAAATAAGTATTGATACGTTGTGTGTGCCTGCCTTAAATCTAGGATATTTCTCGCCTAATTTAAAAGTAATGCGGATGTTTTTGAACGACCGAGCCTCCTTGGCTTCTTTAGAAACCACAAAGCTTGTTGGAAAAAAAAATGGAAGACAAATTAAATGTTGTTGAAGAACAAACCCGCATAAGCGTATTAAGGTTTCTCCGCTTCAGGAAGCCTTAATTTTAATTTCGTTTTGTAGATCGCGTTTTTTATGAATAAAACTTGGCTAAGCCTTACAGATAATTGACTAAAACTACATTTGGGAACAATGAAGCCAGGCTAGCGAGCGGAGAGTAACAGCCTTTTTTCCCTAACTTTTTTTTTGCGAATTCAAGAAAGATCCTACTCGGTTTGCGGTGATGCGCAATCGGACCCAGGGTGCTAATAGCACTTCTGCTTTTCGGATGACGGAGATGAGCCCACGGAGAGTAGGACGATTAATTATGCACACGTGTACGTGGGCAGACAAGCTACGTGTCTAACTATAGGGAGGAAAAATTTAGTTCCTGTAGCCTGGTATTCATATCTTAAGACGTTCGAGATAATGCCCGGATCAAATGCTGGGTTGCACCTGCACCTCACTAATGAACACTTCCAATAAGCTCGCATAAACGCAGATTAGCATTTAACAGTCGATCAAAGTCTGCTCGTAGCTCAATATTGGTGGGTTTTTATGCGGATGAAGGGGCGTTCGACAATGACGTCAATAAAATTAGATATTTAAAATCGTTACAGATGGCGTCATCAACAAACATTCAGTAGCCACGAACTACTTCGAGGCAGTCTAAACCTAATATCTGAAATGCTTAGGCATGTATTTTGGGAAATATTTGAGTATCATTTAATGATTATAACTTCAAAATTCGTGGTCATCCTTGTAGTATGACTCATCTACATTTGATTAATAGAATTAGCATTGGAGTGTATAGAATTTTATATCAAAAAAGTTAATAGAATTAGAAAAAATACAAACCCGTTATAATTTGATTTTCACGCTTTCGATTTTGAATTCTTGCTATGTTTATCATGTTTAAAAATGATCTTGCTGAATATATTTCGTAATCATCGTTATGGCAGTAAATAAATGACATTTAAAAAAAATTAAATTCATACTTAAAAGCTTGATATACAAGTGTATGTCAGTGAAAATGTATTCAAAAGAATTTCCCCCAAATGGCTGCCAAAATTACGAATGCATTAGGGTGCGAGCACAAAGAATGCTTATTGCAGGCGCTTGCCAATCGGCGCACACTAGCGCCACCAAGCGGGATAAGAATTCGGCATGCTATTTAAAGGAGAGTGCACACAAAGAAAGCTTATCCGAGCCACGCTGAGCTTACAAGAAGAGCGGAAATCCGAAAGCAGATTTTTAAGACACAGAGTGGCACACATCATTATTGGTCAAAAGTGTAGCCATACACATATACACGATTGCATGCCACCTATAGATGCACAATATATATATATGTGTACCGTAAAAACGTGTTCTGAATGCTAATGCGCTTGTCCAAGCTTTTGCATGAAATGTTTCACCTAGCACAACGCATGCAGTGGCGCCACCAAGCACACTGACCATCACGCTGATATCAGCGTTCATTTTCAGCCTCAAAGCTGGAAACAAGAAGCTGAAAACAAGCACGAAAGAAGCTGAAAGAAGCACGTCGAAAGTAAGCATTCGTTGTGCTCGCACCCTTTCTATGGAAGCACATTTTAAGTGGAGCTTTTTCCGACTTTCCAACAGTCCATACGGTTGGCATAAAAAAGGAGTAAGAAGTCGCATCAAAAAATATCACTGTCATTAACAATGCAGAGGTCTTGCTGCAGCAATAACTTAGCATCGTAGGCGCGTAATAAAAGAGCGCCATTAAACGTTCTTCTACCCTGATTTTCTCGCCCAAGAAAAAGTAATAATGTTTATCAAATTAATGTATCGGAAATAATTCCTTATCTGGAAAAGTATTTCAGCGAACATTCTTACGTTGTCCCCGCCGCCCGCCGAATCACTCGGTGCGTTTCGTAATACGTTTCTACGACTGAAAATGAAAACAGGAATGCTCGCCACAATTCAAGAAATTAAATGAGATACGAGTCGGGCAATAAAAAATGCAATATGGCAACGCGGCAACCACCACGCGGATATGCATGGAAATCCCCATTCCCGACTTAGATAAGCACAATTTGAAAGTTTTATTAGAAAAACTCGACGACCAAATGCTCAAAAACGAGCAAAAAAAAAAGTGCCTTCGCTCTCTACCTTTTTTCCGGATCAAACATAAAACGTAATTGACTTTATTCGAAAGGTTGCTTATGGTGGCAGAATACTTTGATTACGGCAGAAAAAAGTTGGAAGAGGAATTGAAGCGAAGTATACTTCATGCATTATGGAAGACTGCTTTTGCGGTCAACGCGCGCCTATCGATTCAACTTTTAATTTTTCCAACCGGAGAATAAATCATTTCATATCGATTTTCCCAAAGCGGAGGGAATTAAACAACCACGAGAATTAAGGATATTCCCTCGTGTTTCGGTGACTATTCACTTACAATACGTGTACGTACGAGTCCTTTCTTATTCTGTTTAACAAGGCACGAATTGGGGTTTCCATGGCCATGCGCGCCCTCTATAAACATACTCGAGGCCACTATAAAACCATTTTACCTTATTATAAACCCAATTTAAACAAGCCCTGGGCTAAATTAGCTCGGTAGGCTCGTAGTAAATCAGGTAAGCAACTTAAATATGCTAGACCTTTGTATTCGTCGTGGTTTTTGTTTTTTCAACGAATGCTTATCCAAACATAATCCAACCAAAGTGTCTTCGAGGCATGCTGTTTTCGGATATTCTAAAAAACTGATTGCCATAGAAGGTATGGATGGCTCTTTCGTTAAGGCCAGCTTTAATGGATTGGCTTCTTTCTGTCAAACTTTACTTCAGTTTCCAAATCAGATATTGGTTTGGACTGTTTCATTCCTTCAATATTTGCGCAATGTTCAGTAATCGTAACGATGGCATATACATTTTTGAGAAAAACAAACAGATCGAAAACAATAAGAAAAAAAAGCCCACTACTGGAATAAGATGTTCGGAAATGTTTTCGAGACTCGTGCAAGATGCTTCGGAAACTTTTAGGAGTCCCGTAGAATATGTATTCCAAAATACAAGAGTGCGATACTAAACCATTGTTCACTATTTTCAAATGAAATACCAACCAAATGGTTGGAGGATATACCGGTACTGTACATACGAATGGGACGATGATTATTACAAAAAACAAAATACGACGCCGGGATATTTTTGCAAGTATTTCAAATATAGCGCTCAAAGATATTTGGAAATATTTGTTGATTTCAGATAAATCGATTTCCGCTATTTATATTATGAAACAAATTACAAAATCCTTCAGACTTTAATATGGTTCTATACATACAGGTATTTCACTAACTATACTCATAAAGTTTAATTTATTTTGTTGAGAATGCTTATTACATTACGTATATTTTATTCCAGAATCCTATCCATTTTGAAAAAATGTAATCAGTTTCACGCTACGTTACCCGATGCATTTCCCGAGCAATCTCGAAAAATCACAGACGGACGAAAATACGCGAATACCTCAGCTGCATTTCGTGATTTTATGGAAACAGATTTGCTGGAAGCATAAAATAAAACTAGGAAGACTCTAGGGCCAGAACTGCAAAAACGTTTCTCTTGTTATACATTTCGAAAAATATTGCCGAATGGGTCTCATATAGATTTTATCCCAATCGCCCGGCAGTACGCGAGCTAGAGCTCGAATTTCCCTAGAAAATGCCATAGGTGGCAGTTGGAAAAAAAATATATCGGAGCAATGGCTGTTACGAACTGTAATATGAAATGCTAAACACACACGCACGGACCATTGAATACGAGCCCGAGGATAAACTTTCCAAAAAATTTTAAAATTGTGTGCCGGAAATATTAATCGAAAAAAAGGAATTCTAGACATCCACGGCGTGTCGTTTTATCATTTCATCGCGCAGATAACAACGTCATGCTATTTCATATTCTGTCATCAAATTTATTGTATTTCTTCTCGTGACAGCATCGTGATGATGGTGCACTGCAGTATTTTTCTGTTGCAGCGTGTGGTTGGGTTAACAAACCCATAGGCCTACTGGAAGACCTTGTTTCGGGGGGCGAATATTTCGCGGATAAAACATAAAAAAACGAAAAATCGAATATCCCAGACGAGTGACATATCTGCCTGACAAAAACTGTTTAAGAAAAAATGAAATATGTGTCGCGGCTCACATTTGCCAACTCGAATAAAATAGCACATCCAATAAGCCAGAAATTTAATTACGCCTTCCCATGCACTGACGATCAAACCTACACCGACCAAATAGCACGGGCAATTGAAATGGAATCCTCTAGCCTCATAGGTGGCGCCACTAGATTTCCGTAAGAACAATAAATAGATCTTCTTTATCAACTAGTTGGGAGGCCCGGCTTTGCAGGGATGTACTTACCGATATCGACATAGTAGGCCTAAAAACACCAAAAATATACGGCGCTCTGTAGCGGAAGATTTTTTTTTCGTTTTGTACGCGTTTTGCGTAATCACGTACAAAACAACAACAAAATTAAACCACGGCCTCGGAACCAGGCATGGTATTGAAGCGCGGCCCCGAAACCAGGCTTGCATCCATTCACACACACATACAAGAGTACACACCACAGTGCGCACACATACATTTTTTCTTCTTTATATATATATACAGGGTGTTTCATAAGCAATAGTCAACAATTGTAGGGGTTGTAGAGGGTAGTAAACTGAACATGTTTACTACCCTCTACAAACCCTACAATTGTTGACTATTACTTATGAAACACCCTGTATGTATAGATACAGATAGATAGAAAGATAGATGCACAAAGGCCGTGTTAATTGTTCGTCACACGAGATATGCATCGTTCTGGGTGGACATTTTCAATTTAATGGATCCTTAATCCTTAAAATGGAAATATATATACACATTGTCGTTAAAATTTAACTTTGATTAAAACATTGAGAAAATCGCTTTAACATAGCCGCTCAATATTATTTACATTCAAATCTGGAACTGCATTTATAATGTCAAAAACTGACATTGAGATTTGAAATTAACTACAATGCATGTAGTCAGTCCTTCGACCTTTGATGGAAATGTACTACTACGAAGTTTGCAATTCATGACAATTTTCGTTATACTTATATAAAGAAGAATGAATTAAATAACATGTTTATATCATTATCACGTGATTTTCAACTTAGTAGCACGCAACTCTGGAAAATATAATACTCTGTCTACATTGAACGCGCTTTTCCGAGTTACGTTCAGCCTCCGATGGAATTCATAATCTTTTAAAAGAATTTAGTAGAAAGTGGCATTCTTTATCCGCATAATCTCGTAAATACGGCTTGTAAACTTTGAGGAAATAAAAATGAAACACGACATTCCGAAGGTCTCTTAAGTCCCACAAATTCATTGGTGAGCAGAGCTTCTTGCTCAAATAGAACTGGGTGCAAAACGTGAAATATTTTAGGGCTTTTAAACCAGTGCCATGTAGCGCATCAAGACCTACATACAAGTTTATATTTGAGAATTCGAGTGGAATTTTATGCCATTTATCTTCAGATTCACTGATCCATGAAATTAAAAATTTGGTGAACTAGAAATGCAGTATTCTTAATCTTGTCAGCTGAACAAAATAATAAACCACAAAGGTCTATGCACCGAAGGTTAAAACTACAGTATATAATAGTTTTACAGTATAAAAAATGCTCGCATTTATAAAATAACCCACATGATAACATCGTTTTTCAGACTGCATTTTTAGAAATGATAATGGAAGACACTATCGCCAGATTTACGAAAAGGGACGAGATGTAAAACCATAGTTACATAACCAAGTTCACCTTTTACTCTCGTTTCGCTGGGCCGATAGAAATGTATTCCAAAATTCACGCACCTCCATGCATAATCCCTTTCTCCGGTAACTTCCTTTGGATAGGAGCAAATTTATTTTCCTCGTAATCCAATAAACAAGAATTTGCTAATTGCTAAAGCAATTGGAACTTCCTAAAATACTCGCACTAACTGCCTCTCTACTCAAAAATCAACGTGATGCGAAATTCAAACAGAAAATGACTTGGAAACAAACTATTTAGGACAATGAATAAATTATTATCTGACTAAAGTCTATCCTCATACTGTACATGCTTCGCAATTGGACAAATAAACAAAAATCCGACTGCGTGTCTTACTCGTGAAGTATTTTCAACTATAGAAAAGGTCAGCTGACCCGGTGCAACATTTGTTGCGGTTAATAAAGATTTTTCATCCGTGCACTATAAGTAATGAGCAGTGTCACTACTCCGTTCATTTTGAGGAGATGCTGCGTGATTACTCGTAATAGAAGATGAAAATTGAGGAGGGGGAGGCTTGAAAACCAGTATATGAAAGATTGTTAATGCAGTATTTCCATCTCATCCGAGCATTCCATTAATTGTTTTTTTTCCTTTAATTAATTTTTTTCCCTTCTGAATGTTGGAGTGAGTCAAACGAAACATAGTCCCTGAGGAGTTTTAATTCGGAATAATTGCTTTTTTTTACAGAGAATTTCATTCCGTAACTCTCGAGAACATTTACATAACGAAGTAGAAGATAAAATCCGCGATGAACAATCAGATTAATTAAGAAACCCAAGTTTAACCATGAAATATGTAGATTGTAGCATATACCTGTATACCCTTAAATGAAATGAAATTGTACACTGTAAAAACACAGTCTTATTTCAAGACGCATTTTCCATCTTAAAACTGCTAAGAAAAAATATCATTTTAATAAGACATTTTATGTGTCTGATATTGCTCAAGCAGCCATATTCAGACATGAAATGTAT
>JAQGAO010008899.1:0-10035 GCA_034697705.1 Ommatoiulus sabulosus | reverse complement strand
CAAAAATGAGAATAAAATGGACAAAAGTCAGGCAAAGTCAGGCAAGTCGATTTTTCAAATGTGGTGGCAACCCTGAACGTACTTCTAAAAGAAACTCTATTCTGGACTCGATTCTAAATGAGTCCAGAATTGGAAGTTCTGCCATTGGTGAATGTTTTTGTCCACTGTAAACGAGACCGATTCTCATTGAGTTTTTCTTCAAATGTAACTTGAGATAACCACTAAGCAGCCCCTCGAAGGTGGCCACCGTCCACGCGATAACAGCAGCAGGCCTGTTTTACCGATTAAGTAAATTGCATTCGCTGCATGACTAATACATGTTCAGCTTTTTCGTAAGCGCACTTCGAATGAAATGCATAAATCTGCGTAACGTGTGCGAAGAAGGTAGGCTACTCAGTCGTATGTGCCAGCAGAAACTGTTCCTCTCCAGCGGTTTGGCTTGGATGAACAATTATAATGAGTTTGTTGCTGAGGGCTTTTCACCGCATGCGTAGGCCTTCGTTAAGATTGGAGCTCGGTTTGACCGAAGCAAAATGCTCAGCTGGAAAATGTAATCATAGCGAAAGATGATGGAATTCAGCGGTGGGGATGATACCACCAATAAATTCCTTATTTTACTGCAAATTGTTTTTTTGGTTCAACAATGTGGGCAGGCAGCTATAGGATCCAGGGCCTAGACGAGCTTTTTTGTTTCTGTCCGGTATATAGTCATGAAGACTCTGCCCATCCTTCATTCCTTCACGGTTAGAACATACTGTATTGTCAGAATGGTTTCTTTTTAAATTTGAGAGGGCGTTTTGAAGTTGAAAATAGACGCTATGATCCCGTTGGACGTGCTTACTCTAAAGCACTCGTAATTTGCATAAATTATCCATATTCATGTACATGAACTCTTCGTTGGTCTGGTCTCGTGAAAGTTACACTCGGACAGTTTTAACCTCTCTATTTCAAGTTGGGTAATTGGATCTTTTGGAGAAATTCTCTTGCCAACGTTGGTCGTAGGAATTTCTGCATGCCAAGGGTAAAATAGCCCTGGCATTTTGAGATGAGACACTCTGTTATCAAACGTGCAATGCTTTTGCTCTGTCAATGTTCAAATTATGCATAAACGTATCATTTTAAAAATTATATTTTCCGTTCTCTCAAAGATGTTTTTAAGCAAAAAAAGTCTCGGGCAATTTGGAGTTTTAGCACACGTCTATCAAAATTTAAAATTTATGACAGGCTATATAGTGTATGGCAAATAGTTTATCTTTTTGTGTCAATTGTGTGACAAAAATTGTAACGATTAGCTCTTTTTTGTGGTCCGGACTTTTTGATTTGTTCGATATGGTGACGATGCAATTATGACATATCGGAGAAAGAAACTGACAAATTCTACGAATGATTTTCACGAAAGATATCACAGTGTAAGAGGATGTTTTTGAATGATTCACCTATCTAATCCCGATTTGATTATCAACACTACTTTTAACAATCGTCATTGTGTTTGTAATGGCAAATATTCCTGTGCATGTATTCCAAAAAAAGTACTGATTTGATTTACTATATATACATGCACACTGAGCACGGTCCACGGATAAAGGGTATGAATAGTACAGGTCAGACAATCCAACTTCTGGATTTTAAGGTTAATTTCATTCGTTTCAGATCTATTACCGAAAATTGCATCTAAAGTTATCTACGTTCATCTTTCCGCTGTTTTCTGCATACTTTTACACACGCGATAGCATGATGAATTTTGAAATTCGGCATTTGTTCCGAGCAATTAATTTGCCAATTCAATACTCTTTAACCGAGGATTCCAGCTGCTTAATTTCGTGACTATTGCTGCAACATTCTAGGAATTATTCCATTATTTGCCAGTTTAGATTTATGATCCGTGGTTCAATTATTCCATGCAGCATGAACCAGGATGCAAACTACATTTTGGTTATGCATGATGAAAATGTGCCATGCATTAACGAGTTTTTCATGTGCAACCTTACTCCATATCAGAAGAACTGCGTGGTCAAATTTGGTGCATGTACATGTACGCAATTCAAATGAGACCACACCGCAAGAATCCGAACGAATGATTAAAATACATTATATAGACGTCTTCAGGGCATAATCCAGTTGGTGAAAAGCAAACCGATTATAGATTGGACACCCTGTTATTCCTCGTGAATGACCGGTGCACCATGATTCGTTAGTTAACCGAGTATTTAATTGTGGTGTGAGCGGCCAATCTTCCAAGAATATTGTTTTCTTTACCCGAGGGATTATACGAGGAGGAAAACCTCGTAAACTGGTTCAGGGAATGCGTAGAAGTTGTCAGATTTGTTAGGAACTGATTATTCGTTCGTCAACGTGAATCGAATACTCGACATTTGTATAGACGTAACTTTTGAGCAAGGTCAACCGAGCTTAAGAAATGCTTGCCAATTCAGGGGAATATCAATGAAACTATGAACGCGACACTTTATAACCTTTAAGCAGTCCTTCATTCATAACAACTTGGACTATGCCATGGGTGTGGGTTATCTGACTGAAAAATCCAGTTATCGCCGGAAATTACCTGTCAAGATGAAAGAGAAGAGTCTTCTAATGTGTCAAGATGTACAGTATGTTTGAATTCGTACTGTATACTTGCGATGCATTCTATTGGAGTGCTGCCATCGCATTGTAATAATCCACATTGCCGCGGGGCAAGTCATGTAACCTTGCCACCATGTTTGACATTATGATACATGTGTACAGTATGTCACGCAAGATAACTCGGAATCGCTGATGTCCACTAAAAAGTCAGATAACATTTAAGTGTTACTTTGCCTCGGATGCCAACGGTATGATGACACGAAATTAAATTTATAAGCTTTGCAATCGTTGCGCATTGAACAGTTTGGAATTTCAAATCTGCTGCAAGTAATGATTTTTTCAGATTTATTTAGTCAAAAATAGGTCTATGGATGTTTTTCTTACGCCATCTCAATATACAGCTGCATTAAATTAAAATATCAGCAAGCAACAAGTTTACTGTTATCATATCATTTAAAGTATGAATTTCTTTTTCTGGCATGTGTACCATACAATGTTTAGGCTACAGTGTAAACTACCGAAGGTACTATAGTGATAATGGGATTGGAGAATAGAAATACTTGCAATCTAAAGAATGTTTGATTTGTAAATACTACCGGTATACATGTATATGTGCCAAGGCTCGCCACTTTATCGGTGCTATAGTTATCAATTATCCAGGTCTTTGATTTTGAAATTAATCTGCTTAGATATGCGGTTACTTGTCTAGTAGTAATCAATCTTACTGTATATGGTTATTTCAGTTTTGCCGGAAGCTGTTATAAATTCAAGGGAAGTATAGACATGTTCCTTCATATTTTTTTTTTAAATTTAAGGAAAATTGCCATTGTTTCTATTATGCGAGCAAATTCCTTAAAAGTTTTACCGTACTTCTTCTGTGAAATTTTCAGAACTTGTTTTACTGAATGTCTCATTCCATATAGTGCAAGATTATACATATTACTTGGTAATCTAGATGGCCATTCCGGGTAGAGGCATATGCGATGCACATTCTCCAGGTGCATGCACGCACATCAGTACGAATCATGCAAACGATTAATTCAAAAGTACACCGTCATCTGATGCATTTTAAGCAGCAGTGCCTGTAACGAAGTGGCGCCTAGAGCTGCAATTTTGCAATGATTTAAAAAAAATCATCTCCATCCATGATGCTTTGTGTACAACTGCGAGGCGGACACGATTTTCTATAAAAAATATCATCAAATCGGAATTTTACAAAGGGTATATTGTGATATCGCTTTGGATGCAGCCGTAAAAAATCATGGAAATAAACCATACCACGGTATAATAATTAGGCGTGGTGATTTTTTGTAAACGTAGGCGTTTCAGATGTTCTTGAATTCTTATGTCGAGCTATGATGCCACTATACATGTATAGTTGTGGTTATATTTTGTGAAAACATATATAGCTGTGCAAATACATTACTATGTGCGGAAGTTTGCAAGCATTGACTTCATGTAGAGGATGCTCATGGATGCATCTATACTCCTTTCCATTCACGTGGACAAAAGCTTTAGAATTAACATTATTCTTTTTATGAAATCTCAGGGCAGCAGTTTATTGACTTTGGCATGGAAAAAAAATATTTAAGATGCGCAAATGTAAAGACAACAGATAAAAACACAAAAATCCATTCACAAGTGGAAGAAACCGATTTTCCGACTCCTCCCTCATGCATTAGTGATGACCCCATCAAAGATTTTCCCCTATGGCTGGCCAACAGAGAAATTGTGGTCAAGAGTGATGGAATGCAGCTGAAGCAATAAGAAAACATTCAAACTAAACCACGATGGGCATACTGTACAAGAAGAAAATTGTTGTGTTAATTTGAGATAACGGAATCTAAGAATAATTAGTTGTCAAAATGGATAATGCTATTATTGTATGCAAAAAGACAAGAAATTGCACATGGAAAGTAATAGAATTTTGCTCTCAGATGCGCGAAACTTGCAATGGTATTCACAGATGTGTTTAACCGGATAAAAAATAAAAACTAGAGTACATATTTTCGGTTTTATAATCATAGCCTCGGTAGCTTTCAGGCGTCAGTAAAAAACAAACCCGCCTCCAAAGCATGCCTCATGATAATCGCATTGCTACTGCATTTTCACAAGAGACGTTACTGCAAGTCTGCCAACGTATGACCTGACGCTCAGTTCACGCCAAGACGTATCAGACTTTCACAAGACTGACTGAAGATCAAACCTTTGGAAACGTCCATCTACCTTCGAGTGAACTTCCTTATAAAACGCAAAATCCCTGCATCTGCTCGACATTTCATTCAAATGCCGACGGCCAAGAGCATTATTTAAACGCAACCTCCGTGGACGCCCGAAGCGATTGCATTGGTGGCAAAAAGTGTATTTTTTTTAAAAAAAATATTGATGTTTCCAGCAAAGCTGCGAGTGGACTAATGACCTAATATGAACTTTGCGGTAAAAAGGCAAGTTCGCCGCAGGGAGGAGGGGTCGAGCGCGAGGGGAGCCTTGAGCCGAAATACTTGCTGAGGTCATTTCGGGAGTCGGCCACGAAAAATCCTGGCTCTGCTATAACTTTGCTAAGGGAGGCGGTTCTTGATTTGAAACCTGGTAAAAGTATGAAATTTCAATATTAATGAGCCGGTCAGAGATTTTTTTTCCTACAATAAACGTGCAACGTCAACTTTTTTTTTGTTGTTGCTTTGAAATTCTAATTAGACTTAGACCTATCTCAGACTCGTTTCATTAGTCACGAAAGACGAAGATTCGATCAAAACTCATATCCAGTTGAATGAGCATTGGGGTTATAAATAGTTACGCGCATGCGCACCTCCAAAAACCCGTCGGACAGCTCAGTGCTGGCTGACCGGCAGCATTCTCTCGACATTTTTCACCGGACCATCAACTGTCAAAAAACGCATTTGAATTCACCATATGAAAAATGCAGGCGATGGTAAAGTTAACTTTCGCTAAATAACATGCACACTATGAGCTGAATTGGGTCCAAGGCGTGGGCATGGCGAATTCATGATTCCCATCTGGTTGTGACGCTGGTGTGATGTGATAAGTAGCCTAGCTAGCTGTCTTCGTGGTGTCACTTTTATTGAGAGTGGAATGACATCGCACGGATGATGTGGCTCGGCGTGACAAAGCATGAATTTGCGTTTCTAGAGAATTTGCCTCGTTTTTTGAGCAGTTGTAATAGATCTGCTGAGCAAACCAAAGAAAACAGCGAGTTGCCAAAATAATAGCAAATACTGTCTTCCGTTGAGAGGATCTTGCTTGCCTGCCTGGCTGTCTGCCTGTCTGGACTGCATGGCCACTTTACTGCACATATGGCCAGAAGACGTGGTTTTTTTATTGCGAAGAAATCGTTGTACCCCAACGATGAATGGTTGAAAGATGCTGTTCATGTACTAGATGTTGATCTGCTAATTTACTTAAAAAGCGTTGAGTGAAACTTATTCAAGCATAAACTGTGGAGATAAGCGCATACAGTACATGTTGACTCTTTCAATTAAAAGCGCTGACTATATAGTCAGAGCTTTTTCAACGACGCAACCTTGTTGCAGGGACATAAACCAATTCGCCATTTCTTTTTTAAATGCAAGGCGTCAAACGGAAATGACATTTTCTATGGCAACCCTGTAGACCGGACGACATTATCGTCATGTACACCCTCTCTATTCTCTATAGTGCCGACTATATAGTTAATTTCGACAAGCAATTTGCACGAAGCATTATCCCGTCACGGTTATTGATTGATCAATTTTTATTTCGACTTTCTACAAGTTTCTCATGTGCTCTTTTTATCATAAATTGCATGGTTGGTTGTTCAAAACTCGTATAGTGCGGGGTGATAACGCCATTATGCAATTTTTTGATTGCCACCTAATGATTATTTCATCATTGAACCAACGGTGAAATTTATCAATAATGAAGAAATTAGTTTCCATTCGGGAATCTCAAGTTTGTGAAATACGGCTCGTATAGTTTAATCCAACTAATGTAAATAATTTTACATTTTTAAACATTTTACTTTTCAAGGCGAAATTGTTCCAAAATTGCGAAACTTAACCGAAATTTTAAAACGTATTTCAAGAGGGTATAAAAATGCTAGTTTATTTCCAGCTTTCCAGACACAATAATAGGATCATGTAAGGCAGTGTTAACTGATTAATGATGCCAGCGATGACGCTAATTCGGAGATTAAAATTTTTAGGTCGTTCATTCCATGCAACGTCAATCTGTTTTAATCGTTTTGCTGGCGAACCAGTATACTCTTGTCATCGGTCATATAAAATTTGACTGTGATTGTAAGCGTTGCATCCTTTTATGGTATCTTGTTAATATTCATCTGCCCATAAGGATCGAACGCCACATACTGATGAACGAGGCTTGACAAAACTATACACTCTTTTGACAAATAAAAATGCTGCTCTATAAATTACATGCACACATACTGTATGACGAAATTAATCGACGATACTTTAATGTTCCTCTATCTTTTTTATTTTGTGCAAGGAAACTAAATAAAACTAGTTGAGGAACATCTGTCTCGTCAATATTTTCAATAATATCCAACCTCTTGAAGATGCAGAACATAAAGTTCACTTTAATATGCCCTGATTGTGATTGATTTATTTGTACTTATATAACGTTATCTGGAGCATGGATGCATACTACAAATTCCGTAGAAACTGCGGGATTTAAGTCGAAAAATTGAATGACGTTTTGTTTTTCGTCAAATCATATCAGCTGTTTGCTCATGGCTTTTGATGAAAAAACATGATTATGCTATGGATTCGAATCTATGATAAAGGTTATAAAGCTTGCTGTCAATTTTATTTCACTGCCCTCAAAGTTTGATTAATGTTATTTGCATGACATTATCGAACTTGGTGAGCACCATCTACGTTCTATTATACTGTAAATTATTTGTATTAGAATAACCCCATAATGTGCCAAATTCCATGTTTAATTTTATATTTGATTAATTTTTCACCGGACCTTTTGCATCTGTACTTTTTCAGGTTTGTGTAATTAGGTTCAGGTCAGTGTTGTTCCCAATTCTTATGTAATCTGAGCCACCGGTAGCTGAAAATTAATTCCAAAACGTTGTCATAATTGACAACTCCATCAATCAGGCTTGTTTAGTGGACGTCAACACAATTATTTAATTTTAACTAGCTATTTCGTCTTCAAACCTGTTTATCAATTACTTGTTTTATGAGGGTGTTAAACCTTTGCCTGTAATACTAGAAAATCAAAACTAATTCCTGGTGGAAATAATACTCACTCGTAAACTATTTTGCCCATTGCAGAATTTGTGTCATCCGGATTTCCTATACATGTAAATTTAAGTTTGTCCTTTTTTACATTATTTAAAAAAAAAATATAAGCCAAGATTTCACGTGAAAAGTAACGATCTACATGTGTTTTCCATGTTATTTTTTTTTTGTAAAGATTTAACGGATAAATGCAACGAATTTTTAAGCCTGAGGATGTCAATGTAGATGTATGGACAAATTTGTTTCCATGTACTGAAGTATATCAGGTGCACAGACACTGGAGTTGCTCCTGAACTTTCATTGCTTCTGCCTATGAATTTTCTATATGATACATTTTTTATGATACTGGAAATTTTTGACTAAAACTGAAGAGTTTAGATGAGCCAACTCGTTCTTAAATGATGGTCACATTCCATAAACACCATAAACGTCATATTAGAACGAGGTTGGACTCGTGCTGGAAGAGACAAACATTATAAATCACGTTTATTACTTCGCTGCTTTTTATATTGATGACTTTGGACGTGTTAGGCATTAAATTTGATCCGTTTCTTTGTTGTTTTGGTACATGGTTGTAGTGCATCACATTTGTTATTACAAGCTTGTCATTGCAATTTGGCACCCTACTGCTCGACTAATACAGAATCACGTTCCATTTCAAGAGTATCGAGAACTTCCTTGCTGGCTAGGCCCGGAGTCCAGCGTGACCAAAACATTGTTAGTCGGTATGCAATATAAATTGACCCGAACACGTCAGTCCCCGAAGAATGTCAATCGCAAGTTTCGTTCAAGGAGACGTCTAGCGTCGTTAACATCTTTCGAAGAACATGGAATCAGAAGTGTTCTCTCAACAGTTTCTTTTCAATTCCCAAAGGTTCCCATAGTTAGCAATTTCAATCTGATTGGATAAGTGTTTTAATGGCGGTGAACCCTTTGGAGGGTTGACTATAGAACACGGCTGTCAAGTGTTTCTGTCGCCACACTCTTTCGAGCCGCGTGCACTCTCACTTCAAGTCACTTGGTCATCGTTCAGTATGTGGGAGTTTTGAACTCCATTTTTTAAACGCGGGCATGTTCATTACCATAAATAGGCAATCACTTGACTCTAGACATCCTACTCGTAATGGATATTAAAAATGGGGCAACGCATAAAAAAAAGAAAAAAAAATGGAGGATGCTGGATGCCAAAGGTTCGAGCGAACATCATTTCGTCGTATGCGCACTCTTTAGGCTCGGCTTTTGCTTATCTTTCGAATTTACTGTGTACAAAAAATCGTAAGGAAAACGCATATTATATGATTTAAATAAATAGACTATCAACGTTGACCTAAATTTGGGCCCGTGGCGCGCGTGAGTGTACATGCTAATAAACGTCTGTTCGGTAATAACGGCTTAAACCAGATTTAATATCAAGACGAGGTTGCGCAACTGGTCAGTTTGCTCGAGATGCACGTACTGTGTATACGCTTTGACCTATTAGTCGTAAAATGTTTACAATATATATATATATAAAATTATACGACTTTAACCCCTTCAATGGTGGTTTTTGAATGCGGCGTTTACGGTCTCGCCCACCGCACGCGTTAACCGGTAATATAGCGAAGTCGGCCATCGATAAGTTTTATAAGTTTGCTCAGGTATTCTCGGTATTTAATGCCTACCTTTGGCAAATAAATACGTGAGCAATAAATACGCATTTTTTTTTTTTTTTTTTTTTGAAATTGGGAAGTTGTTTTATAGTCCTCAAAGTCCTCAAAACGGTGTTTCAAAGCTTGTAGACAACTTCGAATTTGAGAAAATAGTCATAATGAAGGTTTTGCTACATATATTTGCACAGCATACGAAAAGACCAGTAAGGTCACTCCGTGTCGGCACCTTTGATGTTCAAATGCGAGAACGACTGAACTTACTGAAGCGTGTCACACGATAGTGGATTCACGAGTGAACGAAAAGAAAAAGAAAAGAACTAGTTCACTCAAGTGAGTAAAGGAACGACAGTTCACTCTAGTATCCGGTTCGAACTAGCGCCTGAGCCTTTGCGGCACTCCAGGAGGGCCAGGACATGTCATCACTTCTTCAGAAGTTCAGTGAAGTAGGAGTGGGTAACTCCACAGTATACGAATGAATCAGTATGCTCACTCGGCCATTTTCCTTAGACGATTTTTCAAATTAGCGCTCGCAGCGC
>JAQGAO010008898.1:0-10037 GCA_034697705.1 Ommatoiulus sabulosus | reverse complement strand
CATGGTTAGTAAAATGCTCAGAAATATGCGCTTGACTTTTCGGACACGCCTAAAATTGCCAAGTTTCCAGATATAATTTTCCCTGTGCATGACCGGCTTATGGCGTCCGTTTCTTTCCAGAAATAACTTGCTCAGAATAGGATCATTCTCTATTCCGGAAATACATGTATATCTGAAAACGCACTTGCGAAGGAAATTTTTCCCACACACAGGGAAATATAAAGCAATGTTATATCTGGAAGCAAGTTTCGGGATATAATTAGCCTCGTACGTGACAGTCTTAAGAAATATTTCCAAGTGCGGTAAAGTATTTCGCTGTTATTTCCAAGGGTATTTCCAGGGTGCCGATCCCAAAGCCCGGGTAAATGGGGAGGGTAGGGGGAAAGCAATGGCGTACTACCCCATGAAACCTTCACCGCTAAACCCCATGACCTTGAAATATAGAAAACATATTTGCGAAGGAAATTTTTCCAAAACACACGGGGAAATATAAAGCAATATTATATCTGGAAGACAACTGTTCCTACACAGACTTTCACATGCATCCTGTATAGAGTGGAGGATACAGCAGCGCCGCCGCGCGGAGTTTGTTGTGCACAGGGTGGCCATTGTACTGTTGGACAATAAAAGGCCTTTCGGTGGGAGGACGGGGAAGGCATTTCTGAATAAGAAAGCGAGAGAAACTACAATAAAAAGCCAACAACGGCTAGTAACAATGCACGGTAGGGATGATTCTGATGCTGACGAGAGTAGAAAATCTTTCCGCTCGATTTCGCTCGCATTTTGATTGATAATGGGGGTTGTGCAATTAAGTTACCTGTAAGGTTATTGACGCAAATGCACAAATGCATTTCGAGGGGCGCCGAGGGGGTGCCAACCACGCCATCGTCATTACGTAAGTCGGACAATCACCGTGCAGTTCCTTACATCGGACCCAACATGCATATCACTCCCCCTATGGCTCCTAAAAACAATCAATATTGGATGGTGGCAACCTAAAAAGAAAACACGGTTACGCGCACCTCCATTACACACCACAATTTCACTGACTTATACCTCCCTCCCCCCCCCCTTCCCTTCCCTTCCCATGATCGACTTAACAACAAAACAGCCTTTTAGAAATTTAATTCATTCAAAACTCCGTGTGAATGCAAGTCGATCAGAAAACGCAGTTCAAGGGACGTCAACATTTGTTCGTATACTCCAAAGTCAGGGAAAACATGACATCAACAATAAGAACTAAAGTTTCATGGAAATTTAGATGAAATCCTACCCCAACGTATATTGTATATGAATGGGTAGGTGCTACAACTTTTATGACAGCGAGTGTGAACCTCGCTCAAAAACAGTTTAAGCCAATTAAAGCTTCCAAATCAGCATTTCTGAAAGACACTGGACGTCCACTTCTTTGGGCATCTTTCACAGTTGGCTGTCCATTTCTGAACTTCTCAATCCGCTCATAGACCGAACGTTTAGACATTTCTTGGATCCTAAAACATTTCATAAATTTCTGCTTCTACAGTCTTCAAAAGTTAAAAAATGAACAACAGACCGCTGCTGAGCCACTGTCTCCTCGGAGTTTATCTGTGCTTTAGAATTTTAAGCACCTGCAATTTTTTAAACATATCTTTAAATGTTGAAATGTGTTTAGGGATGATTGAATTTTCCCAACAAATTTCATTAAAATCCATACAGCCGTTTGATTTAAAAAAAAATAATTGCAAAAACTTAATGAACACTCTTAGTAAACATATACAGTATATATGCTGTATTTTTTGGGTCAAAGTTTCGAGGTTTGTGAACAAAGACAATGCAATCAATCAATATGTGAAAGTAAAAGTCGTTCACAGCAGCCCAAGAAGTAAATAACACCTATAGCATGATACAGTGTGCATTCTATATTTTTCTAAAGCTCAGCAAAATATAAATCTTTGGAATGAAGATGCAAAAATATATGACGTCCCCGGAAAAGTACAACATGTTCGTATAACGCAAACCACACAAATCACACGCGTATTATCGATATTCGTTCCAGCTCCATTTTCCAGAGAATCTAGCTGCAATTTCCAACGCATCCTTCATGCTTATTTCCAGCCATTTCCCGCTTATCAGAGTTGGAAATCATCGGACAACATGCACATCCGCCATCGGGAATCTTCGCCAAACACACTCGCAGGGGGGTTGCCCGGGCAACGATCAACAAAGAACACGTGGAGAAAAGCGTGACGTCACGCAGAGCTAGGCCTATCTCCGAGCGCCGAGCAAATACTCGTTCAACGTATTGACCGAAAAGCTTTACCCCCGACGCGTCGCCCGTAAAGCTACCTGCGCCACCTGGCGGCCGGCGGGCGCATCTTCGTTTCTATTTTAATTACCGGCTTTCGGGCTGGCAAACGATAACGAGCACGTGGTTAGCGCCGAAATATCAAAAGGCAGTATGATATAATTAATCGGGTGAGTCCAAAAAATTTGCATTTTACGACCCGGAGCCCTCGAAAGGCATCTCATCTAATAATAACAATGGCGAAACGTCATAAAACGCCGGTCGTTAAAATCGGCCGCGCGTTGCATTCTGGGTCTCGTCCTATAAGGTTCACTTCTCGCGAATATAAAATGTTTAAAAACTTTTTCCCCTTTTATAGTTTAATTTTAATTACGTATTCAAATTAAGGGAGGGAAAATAACGTGGCAAGAGATAGAGATTTTTCGGGATGGGAGATATATATTTCTGACACGATCATAAAATTGTCATAATACGCAATTTGTGTAAACTTGTATAATGCACGTCCGTCGGCAAAAGCGCCGCTTTACCCCCACCCCCACGCGGACGTTTTAGAAGGGGTAAAAAAAAGGAGCTGATGGCGCTCTCTCCTGTTTACTTTGGACGTCGTGCTCCTCGGTAAACAAACATCCGGCTACCGGGGACGAACGCGGAACTACATAACAAGTGCATGGCATATATGTAGCGAAAAAAGGGGGTAATTAAAGGAGGGGAGGGAGGAAAATAATGGATGACCAATCAAAGATATATTGCTTTGTAGAAAAGTAGGCCTAACTTTGAACCCCGACGTTTCTTCGTGTTGCCTATATATTTTGGTGTACAGGGGGGCTCCAGAGTTGCCCATGTCATGGGCGTATTCGTAATTTTAAAGTTCTTTCGTTGAACATGGAATTTTTTCATAGAAACCAATGCAAAAATAAGTAATGCGTTCCAGGGCCCATTTCTGATGTAATTATTGAAAACACTTCAATTCTTAGATAGAACAACGAATCTATCCAAAAATTATCAGTTTATTGTTAAACTGCGTGTTTCCTTACGTTATCAATTTGTAAATTTAGAAAATTAAAAAAACAAATTAGGTTGGCCCTCGTCCATGTTGTGGTTTGTATAGCATCATAAAATTGAAATCCTTAAAAACAGTACTCAATAACTGCATGGTTTTGCAAATTTATCCACTCATCCGACGAACTGCCGAACTGTCCATTTAGGACAAAGTTTTCATAAGAGCATTGTTCTAACAAGGTCCAAAAGTACGAAAAGGTAAATGAGAAATATTCTTAAATATTCTTGTAATCGTGAAAATCTGAAACTCTAATGTTAACGAACGCATTATGCACATTTTCTGGACATGATGTACTGTTTATTTTGAAATGCTTATACTCAATTTAAATGCATTTCTTTAGCATGTGGGTATAGAAAATTAATAAATGTGAAAATAATTCGTAAAGGAAGATGAACTACTTAGTAAATGTGTAATTTCACACCAATCCTCCTCATTGTTCCTTACTAACTATTTGAAGAAACTAAAATTTTCAAATTCATTCATTGTTATCAAAGGATGTAGAAAATATAATATATTTAAGAATTAAGACAATGTTCCTTTTTCCAGTACACGCTGCTTATAATAATAGTGCTACTATCCATTTAAGAAAACTGGATGTTAAAAAGTGCTTATAATTGAGCATAAACGGTATCATTACGTACATACAGTAATTTGTGCAATGAATGCATAATTAACACACGGAAGTGTATACATGTCAAAGATATACACATGTAAGTCAATTGTTGAAAAATCCATGTATACAATTCTTGTTCAAGCATGACTAGGTCCAACTGGTTCAGGTCCAATTTGCTGATAACATCCCTGTTCGGTAAGGACTCCGTAACGACACCTGAATCATGTCATTGAAGAGCCCTTCCCTCCTCAAGGAATAGCGCGTTAACGCCTAACATAGCGGACTGATAAAGATAGATAACTTTTGCAATTTAAATGCTTTTAGCGAAGATGCAAAGATCCATCTTGTCCAAAACTGGTATGAAAATGGGGAAGACCATGCACAACCCTTGCTTGTCTGTGGGAAAATGACACTGACTACAAAGGTGGGGGTTGGGAGTGAGGAGAATAGTGCTAAAAGGGGTGCTATGCACCTAAGGCACGTTGAGTCCTGCTTCTGCGCATGCGCCCTTTCGCTGCTCAAAGATGCAATCGTCCACTACACGTCAAGTTGAATTTGAGTGGTCAGATTGGAACGAACACAAACGCGCATCACAAAACGCCGGACAACAGAAATGCAAAGAAAGGGGGGAGAAGCATTAAACGACGGCGAGGGGCATCCCGTAGAGGGACCGAAAGGTAACTCCTAGGGGGGAAATGGCGGGAAAATCGGATGTTTGTTCAATGAGACGAAAGTCTTCATTGAACAATGTTCGCACTCAAATAGAAGCTTTATGAATGGCACTTTTGCTAATCGTGAAGTAATTTGTGCAAAATAGACAGGCTGATTGGTTCAAAAAATTCCATTCGTAAAGCTTGCGTCTGATCACCCCTAATGTTAACGAGCATTTGTTGCGAACATGTAAAACGTTATCACAATTTACACCTAAATGACGCCAAGCTGAAATTTCGTCATTTGGATGAGACATTTTCGAAAAATTCAAATTCAGGGTACTCGGACAGGAGCTTTACGAATCAAACGTTGGTGGTTGTGACGTTAAGTGTGCAAACGGAATGCATTAACTGGTAAGACTCTGTCAAGATTACCTCTAAGGCTTTGTCAAGAAATACATACACTGTATAAATAGCCGAAAAAATATGTATTTTAGTTGGTCAGTTTATTTAACGTGCATGTTTCATTAATTTTTGTAAGGACACAAAATTGCTAATAAATATAATTTATTAATTAGCAATTTTGGGTCCATTCAAAAATAAATCAAACATCCAGGTTTTAGTACATTATCTCAAAATGTATCCACTGATGTTTCGAAACGGAAGATATTTACTCCAGCATCTCATTCTGAGTGTCTTTCGGGGCATTTCTGCGATGTGAATTTTACGAAAATCGCAGTTCTTCCAAGTTCGAAACATGATGAAATTTCGAATCAAACTCGAATTTTATTACATAAGCTAAAACAATTCTTCACAATCTGAGATTTATCCCAGGAGCTCCACTTCCATAAGCAACTCGACATACATCGTACAGTAAAACCTGTTAAGAGTTACCACCAAACAAAAAATGCTATTCTGGTCACTGTACACAGGTGGTCACTATACAAAGAATACGTGAATTACATTAAAATAATGAACATGTACACTGCACTTATACATTGTAATAAATGTAGTAAAAAACCACAAAACCAAAAAAGTACAGAATCATCATGTTCATGTGTTAAAAAAAGATGTAATATGACTCATCTGTTATCTGGTCACTTTATAAGGTACATTGACAATTTAAAAATTGCAAAAAAGACACCACACACTGGTCACTATACGGAGAATTTTTATGCAGGAAATGTACACTAAAAAAAACAATACACTAAAAAGTGGTCAACATAAACAGGTGGTCACTTTGCCAGGTTTTACTGTATATGTACATTCATTGCCCACTGTCACAAATCTCAATATTGTCACAGGAATGATCTTCGAGATGTCGAAATTGCCCCCTCAATAACGAACCCTGTTCTCCTCCAACGGTGTATCGGTGTCAAAAACGATATTGGATGGACGTAATTAGGAACTTTTCGATTCGTACCTGCTCAGACCTAACTGACACGAGAACAAACATTGGGCAGGGCCAGAGCAAAAGCGAAAGGGGGTGAGGGGAACCAGGGGGAGGCGAAGGGGGGGGGGGGAGAGAGGGAGGGAGTTGAATAACTCAAAAGAGTTGAATCTGATTCTCCCGCTGTTGCATGCTTTTGTATTGGTCATCGCATTAGGCATGCACGCCAAGATGCAGATACAGAGAGAGCGAGGGACGTGGGGGGTGATGACGTCCCGCTTCCCCCCCCCTCACCCCTTGCCTCCCCAACGCTGCCCACTCGCGCGAGGGGGTCGGAGGGGGCGGTGGCCTGGACCGGACCACTCTCTCATAGTCTAAAGCTAGCCAACAGCAGAAAATCGATTAACAAATCTGTCGGCTGGAATAAGTAAATATATGCAAAGCTACTACTACTACTATGCACTATGCTGCTGCTACTACTACTATGGACTCCGAGTACTCCGTGTGCGGGAAATAGGCGCTGAAAGGCTGTCAAAGCCCCTCTCGCCCTCCTCCCTCCCCTCATTAAAAGTGGTCGAAAATTCAAAAACAAACATGGTGGACGA
Source organism: Ommatoiulus sabulosus (assembly GCA_034697705.1). Classification (NCBI taxonomy): domain Eukaryota; kingdom Metazoa; phylum Arthropoda; class Diplopoda; order Julida; family Julidae; genus Ommatoiulus; species Ommatoiulus sabulosus. The sequence goes on along the minus strand of JAQGAO010008898.1, from coordinate 3,435 downwards.
ATTACGTCGGCGCGTGCACAGTAACGAAAGGGTTTAGCGTCCAATTCGGACATCGCACAACTCAAATGGAAGGCTATTTTGACCAGCCACCTGAGGGCGAAACAGTGGTCTGGGGACGCCGGGATCATGGCAGAGGGAGCCAGTGAAGCGCGAAGGCGACTTGCCAATGCCGCCAGATGGGGAAGCTGGCAACGCTGTCGATAAGCTAGGAATTTGTCGGGTGGTGCAATTGATGTCTGTGAAAATTGGCAATTTTTCACTCAGATAACTTGGCATTTTCGAACAACCACGAGCGTTAAATCGTGCAGTGAACAGCAGCGTATTTCCAAATTTACAAAGCGTATAGTTTCGCAATAAACCTGCAACCATCAACTTCGGGAAGTCACGTGTGAATGCAAGTGAGATGTAGCATGCAGAGTGGAATTATTTCACAATTTCTTCAGATAGGTGCATTAGAAATATTAGATATTACAAGACTGATAAGAGAAATTATAAAAAAAAAAACAAGATGGCAGCCAAAGACAACCATATGCTACGTTTTCTTGGCTGCCATCTTGGTTACGAAACTCGTCATGGATGAGTTGATTTTTAGACTTATGAACTGCGCGCCTTTCAACGATTCGGAAAATATAATTTTTCATGTGTATCATGTTTTCATGTAAATATTTTTCATGTTTAATTCACAGCTCGTTTCAGAAACGTTTTACAACATTACAAAGATTTCGAGCTGGAGTTGTCGATTTTTAAAGCCCAAATGATTCAATTGGCGTAAAATAAATTTTAGCCCATTATAAAACAGAGTTATTTGATCCATTACGAGAAATTATCAAAAGAATGAATCAAATTTCCTTAAGAAGTCTCTAAACCTAATACCCATAATGCTAAACATTTGAAAAGCAAATTCTAATATAAATAAAGATAACTTGAAAAGCTGATGTATAATTGTATCATCCCCTTTTCTTCCAAGTCTTGAAAATGTATTTATTTTCCTTTAATAATAATAATAATAATAATAATAATAATAATAATAATAATAATAATAAAATTTGAAAAAATCGTGAAAAAATGTTTTCAAGTAAATATTATTTACGCAATAAATTGCTTTTGAAATTTCTAGCATGACATGTATAACATTTTAACAAACCAATGCACATATGACTAAACATGACTAAAAAGATGCAAACGAGAGAGTGAAAGCAAATTTAGAAATCCAGTTATGCAGAAAATACGAGATGGAAATCACCCTGTATGCAAGACGAGGATGACGTCATCGTTTTGGAAGCTAATTTGCATAAACATTCGTACAATGCGTTAACAACTTACCAGTTGGATGATGCGAAAAAGGTGTTAATGAGCGAGCAAGAAGAGGTCTGATGGATAATACGCCCTGGCTCTCATCCAGATTATGATTGCCCCCCTTTTTTGTTCCTTTCGTTTCAAATATGTGTCACACGACTAAAAAAAAACAATAATGCTAATAGCAGAAATCCATCAAAATGCATTAACCCAAGTAGGCTAAATTGTCTTAATTTTTTAATCGATCTCAAAGCGGCGCAAATGCACTCCATAAAGGGACCTTTGTTTATAAACGGGCCTTAAAGAGGTTATAATTACGAACGAAGCGATGGCAGAATAGCGCTAAGTGCTGCTTGATAGGATCAATCAATAAGTGATAAGTTCGGACACTTTACTTAAATGTAGGTCAATTAACGGGAAAAAACAACGCGGGCTATTTTCTCCTATTTTTTTCTCATGTTCGTTTGCATTTTTTCCCCATTATCGTTCACGAAAATCTGAGGAGCTCTATACATGTACAGGCATTTCAGCCAGTTCTGGGTACAATGCATGTTTAGCAAACGCTGGACATTTTTTACTCAAAACAATTTACAGTTAATCCATATCTAAGAAATTTACATGCAACTACGAGTATACAGGGATTCGTTGCTATTTTAAATCGAGGCTTAATTTCGAGCACAAAGCAAAAAAAAAAGATTCGCACCATTTAGAAAGAAAAACAAGAACAGAAAGTATACCTTTAAACTACTCGTAATTTGTGCATGACATGTACTTTCACTTTGTGGTTATCCACTCCGTGCAGCAATCAAATCGCAAAATAATTCCCAGAATCATTATATTCCACTCTATTCTATTCTTTACCCTATACAGTCAGTACATATGGCATGGGACCTTAACCAGGAGGTTGGCAAAGGAAGAACGCCTCATTTTTTTGGGTTGTTACCTCTGAATCAAAACTAATCAAATTTATAATCTTTCCCAATCTACTCCGTTTAGTTTTCTATGTTTACCTTGGCATCCCCTTAACTAGACCTAAACTGATGGATTAATAATTAAGGCAACGAGCAGGGTTAAAGCGATTATTGGTTGTCCTGGCAATATTACTAATTTCCAGGCATTTTTGCCTCGTTACGATACGAATCGTTGGACCCTTAAAACGAACAGAAATCTTTTTATGACAAATAACGCATTATAGACCGTCATAAAGCGGGCAGTGCAATTTTTTTCAGCGCAAACGCGCAAAATAGGACGGAAATGTATAAATTATAAGGCTGAGAGAGAGGGGGAGCTACGAACAGGCAGTCTTAATAAAACTGCACTAAATCGCGTGTTAAACCACGATTAATGAATTTCAAAGCTTGTACGTTATCGGACTTTCGTCCGCCAGGTTATCTAGTTAGGAACAAATAGGCAATAAAACGCACAGGTAGAGACGATATGAAAACGCGCGGCGCTCGCACTCCCGGTCCTGCAGCGTGCTTTTTCATGCAAATCTTGTAATTTGTTTTCGTGCAATAATAATGCGTTTTAATACTTTTCACTTTAGCCCCCTCTTTCGTGCTCCACCTCCGTGTTAAGCCGAATTAACCCCCCCCCCCCCCCTCCCACGATGCGTTTCGTGCACGAAAAAAAATTACCCTTTTCGACCATAAGTTGAATTTCTGCGCCCAATATGCGCGCCTATTTACGATCAGATTAAACGAGGAAAAACATTATTACCGATAAGTCAGTGCTTTGCAGGGATCGAAAGATGGGGAAAATGATTACAGACCGCAAAATCGGGCCCAAATATTGCAGAATACATCTGGACAAAAATTCCAGCAAAACACGATGCAATTTATATATCGTTATACCGTATAGGGCAAACCAATAAGTGCCCTCAGATTCAAATCCGCTTAATTCGATCGGTCATTTTAATCGATCAAAACCTTCACAAGCGGATTTTTTCCCATACTGCCCAATGTTAAAAAAAAACCGCTTAATTGCATCACCTCATCGCTTAATTCGATAAAATTGCCACATGTCTACATAAAACGCAAACGCGCGAAACAAGTTTTAGCAGCTTTGGGTAAGAGCACGTTGGCATTTATTTCATTAACTTAAAAACCAGTATCGCCTAGTGGTATGCGTTTGCAATAC
>JAQGAO010008897.1:0-10037 GCA_034697705.1 Ommatoiulus sabulosus | reverse complement strand
GTCATTGGTCAGGGAAATTTTTTTCAAACCTGGAAAAGTCAGGGAAGTTGAAAATGAAATTTCTGGGGGAACCCTGTTATAGCTAAAGCTTTGCGTTTTATTAAATCCTCGGGTGGTGGAACTTTCTCACGTGTAATTCCCTTTCGCTCCAGGCATTTGTTTAGTTCATCTCTCGGTTTATTGTTTCAGAAGTGGTTAAAATGCTGATCGATGCCGGAGCCGATGTAAATTCTCGTGACAATTATAAGAGGACGCCTCTTATGTACGCTTGCAGCAATGGCAATGGCAGCATCGGCAGTTACTTGGTGAAAAAAGGGGCGGAGGTGGACGCTGAAGATAGTTACCACACGACGCCTATTCTGTTCGCCGTCCGTGCCAACACCTTAAGCGTACCACTCATATCCGACCTGCTTAAAGCCGAGGGCTGCGTCTACGACTGTGACGAGGACTTAGATACTCCTCTCCACGCCATCATCGAAAGACAAGATACACTTCATGACGATGGCAGGTGGGATGTTATGGAGCTTCTTCTGTCTTATCCGTGCGATGTGGATGCCAAGGATTTATTCGACGGTTTCACGCCGCTACTTACAGCCGTATTGTACGAAGATCGGAAATCGGCACTGATGTTGATCAAGGCTGGCAGCAGGGTGGACATCGAGAATGATTCGGGCAGGGTGCCCATGTCTTGCGCCATCAAGGAGAAACTCTACCCTCTCATGGAGCTGCTCTTGGCGGCCGGTGAACGGATCCCTCGCAAAGACTGGTTGGACATAAAAAGTTTGCTGGAGAGTAAGGATCCTTCGATGTTGGAACGCCTGCTGGCCGTAAGCGCCGAATGCCCGAAGTTGTCCAACATGTGCAGAAGGGCCTTCTACAATCACTACGGGACCCAGACTCGGAATCGCATCGACGAGCTGCCCTTGCCCCCGTTGATCAAGAGGTATCTTTCTTACGAAATCTTGTAAGATGGACACTAATCGACGAGATGTCGTCTCGAGATACTCGTGACTATTATCCTTTATTTTTGCAAATTTTTCGTAACTCGTTTTTGATGAGTTAACATAAGAAAAGCGCCGGATCAATCTGGCCAATCCTCTTGTACGCCGTACTTTATCCGAGTCTTGATGAGTAATAAAGTGGTCAGAAACTGACCATTGGACTCTTTGAATTTGTACCGAGATATGTACACTGAAACTTCTGGAAGATAATACGCTAAGGTTTTGCATTTTGATTTTCTTGACTTTGATTTTTCAAAGTTTCTTCCAGAAACTAGGACACACCGACTTCCAGGGTACCCCCAGACCCGGAAAACTTGGAAAAGTCAAGGAACTTACAAATGTGTGTAAAAGTCAGAGAATGAACAGGGAAAAATTACTTATTTTTAAAAAGTCTTTGAAATTAAACGTAAGTTAGATAAGAAGCCCATTCGCAAACTCGAAATGTTTATAAAAGTTAATTTCCATGTTTTGCCTGAACACAAATTTATAAAATGTGACGCTATTTTTTGGAAAGTTTTTAAATTGTCATTAGTAAATGGCTGCAAAATCGCGGATTTTGCCAAGTCAGGGGAAGTTGATTTTCTGGCCGAATTGATTCTCGGAAACCTGTCCAGAACCAAAACTACGAATTGAAAAATATCTTTTTTAAATTTTCTAACGATAATTTTGAAAGATAAACGTAGAAATTTGTTTAAAAATTAATAAAAATTGCGTGATAATTTCGTGTAATAGGAAAATTTTTTATTCGGAAAATATTGAAAATTTGCCCTCTGAAAAAATGGGAAATTTTGAAATTTAATGCTCAGAAAACGTGGAAAATTGTGTAAATTAACATTCAGAAAACGTGGACAATATGGCAAATCTGAACTCTGAAAATGTGAAACTTATTTTGCAAATTTCAACTCGGAAAATCGGCCTTGAGCTAACCTCGTAGAAGTATTAATTTTAGATCGCTACGACTGCGTTTAATTTCCCTGACTTTTTCAAAATAAACAATTCTTCCTTGACTTGTCCAGGTTATTTTTAAGTTCCCTAGTTGACTTTTCCAGATTTCCCAGGTCTGTGGGAAACCTGTTAACATTCAGTCATTTTATGAATGGCCCCTATGCTATCTAGACACGGGTACGATTCGAAATATTGCATCAGCTGACTTTCGGTTCAAAGTTGAAAACGGGCGTGTTTCGTTTCTGTCCAGCTGTCTCAATTTCCTTCCTCGTTCATTATCAGTTTCTTAAAAATATTTTACGATTCAAAAGAATATTCTGCAAAAGTCCAACGAAATTAAGGTACGTGGATCCACTCGAATGAAAACTTAAAAACTTTCATAAATCTTTATATTTACTCACGTACTTAACACTAACATATACAGTATGTCATTGGTCACTTTGGATGATGTACAGTATTAAATGTCTATTAGTTATAAGTGGTGACTTAATTGAATAACCAGTTCTATCTCATCACTTTAGATGATGATTTTAACGTTTATTTTCAGTAGTGGTCAATATCATTGGTCACTTTGGATTATAATTTTAATATCTGTTTTCAGTAATCACTTTATTGAACGGTCAATCTCATCGATTTGCCCAACTTCTGAATGGTAACTTTCACTCGTGGTCACTTTTAATGTCTGTCATACGAATGTGACGTTCCTCGACACGGGACGTTTTCTCGTTCCTTGAAATGTGACGTTGATTCTCTCATATCGACGGTCTATATTCGTCTAATTTTGAAATTTTTTTAGTCCTAAAATGCTCATGCCAAGGGATTACGTCTTTAGCCGATTGAATTTGTTTTCCGAATTGAGCCCGTTGCACATCGCTGCAAAAAATGGCCACGTGGAAACGATGTCTCAACTCCTGAGTCAAGGAGCTGATGTTAACCAGTCGGCACGGCAAAGAATAACGCCGTTGCTCATGGCCTCTGCAGGAAGCTCTTTAGGCAAGTCAAATCTCGAAAGAGAAGCGCGTAATGCATTTTAGCATTATTATGCGGTGTTGGAATGATTTGATTCACGAGGAATTGTAAAGGTCTCTCGTTATTCGTAAACCGTGGAAGGAGAGCGTTCCGTGTAATCCGCAGAAGAAGGTTGCGTAAAACCATGGAAACAGATCATCGTTGCATGCCGCGGGACACGATCGTTCTTACGGCTCGTGTTGGAAAAAATCGTAATAGAGACGGTGGCTCTTCTCATTCCGCAATGGCATATCTTTGTCCATCAAAATTAAAACTGGCTTCCCTTGTCCAGCAAAATCATTCGAATTTCCTTATGCTCTAGCCATTCGTTAAGCTAAATCTCCTTTGTAATTCTTTCAGAAATGGTCAAAATGCTGGTCGATGCCGGAGCCGATGTAAATTCTCGCGATGAAGCAAACAACACGCCTCTTATCATCTCTTGCTACTATGGCCGAGAGACCATCGGCAGATACCTGATGGAGAAAGGCGCGGAGGTGAACGCGCGTGGTCTTTGCGGCATCACGCCGTTGGTGTACGCCATCGCTAGCAACCTCTGTGGCTTATCATTCATCTCTGACCTGCTACAGGCTGGGGCCGTGACGCCGCTCCATGCCGCCGTCAGTTGGAGTTGCCATTTGGACGATATCAGATTGGATATCCTCCAGCTTCTGCTGACTTACCCATGCGACATCGATGCAGCGAACGTATGTGGCAGCACGGCGCTGCATTTTGCTGAACAAAACAACGATCTAAAAGTGGCGCTGATGTTAATCAAGGGTGGTTGCAAGGTGAATATCGAGGATGATCGTGCCTTGACGCCATTGTCTTATGCCATATGGCAAAAAAAACACCATTTTCTGGAGATATTCTTGGCGGCTGGCGCTCTTGTCTCTCGTAGCGACTGGCTGAAACTCAATGAGCGTGTGTCGAATGATCCGACAAAGTGGAAACCCGTCCTGGCCTTGTGTGCCGAATGTCCGAGTTTGTCCCGAATATGCAGGAGGACCTACTACGACCACTATGGGACCGAGGCCCAGAATCGCATCGAGAAGCTGTCGTTGCCTCCGTTGATTAAAAAGTTTCTTTGTTTCGAAATCTTGTAACGGACAACCACAAAATGTCGTCTATCGATGGCTTTGACTTGTATGGGTTTATTTTTGCACGTTTTACGATTGAACTCGTTGTTGTAAGTAGAAAATTGACAGCCCAGGAGGAATCTCGCCTCGTCCTCGTAGGCCGTACCTTATTGGAGACTCGAGTAATAAAATATTCGAGAAACTGATGCTCGTATTCTTTAAAAATGTGTACAGAGAAGGGTTCACGGAAAGTTTGAGCTACGGTCTCGCTTTTCAGAACCCTCGAATTTGATTTTCCAAAGTGGCTTCTGGAACGGTCTTGGAGCACTCGTTTTAAGAATCCTTGGAGCGAAGATACAATTCATATATTTTGAACTAGACTGTGCTAGCGAGCGAGCTTTCAGGAAACTCAAATAATAAATTAATTTCTATTTTATGTTTTCTGAGAATTTTCAGTGATTCTAGATGGCCGTTTCGAAGTCTTTAGTTTATTATTTAGTTTTAGTTACTCCAACCTTTTGATGAATTGCTGGTTAGATTCGTCAATTTAACGGGTTCCTCCAAACCTGGAAAAGTCAGAACACTTGAAAATGTCTGGAAGAGTCAGGGAAGAATGACTTTTTTTTTAAAAGTCGTGATAAATTCAACATTGTCGGGGTCCATTTTGAAACATTTTTACATTTTCCCAGTACAAATTTGCAAAATTTGCAACAGTTTCTGAGGACAAATTTGCAAAATTTTCGACGTTTTTTGAGGATAAAGTTGCAACATTTTCCACGTTTTCAAAGGACAAAAGTGCACAATTTTCTATGTTTATCGAAGACAAAAGTGCAACATTTTCCCCGGTTTATAATGTTTATCGAGGAAAAAATTGAAGTATTTTCTACGTTCAAAAAGTACAAATTTGCAAAGCTTTCCACATTTTTCGAATGCAAAGTTTTCAAAATTTCATTGGTAAAGCTTGAAAAATATTATGCTGTGTCGGTTTTGTAAAAATCAATTTTTGACTTCGTTGGGCAGGAAAATCTTTTTGAATCCTGAAAAAGTCAGGGAATTTAAAAAATTCACTTTCTTTGAGTGAACCCAGTTTACGGACGCGCTTTATGGATGGCCCCCTCACGACGATGTCAGCTAGACCAACGTGCAATACGAAATCTATTGAAACTTTATGGCGCCTCTCAGCTGATTATGAGATCCGAACTAAGCGCTCGTAATTTGTTTAATTTTTAGTTTAAATTCACTTGTAAGGAGTTGTTTTAGCCAACGCACAAGCTGTTTGAAAGGTAGGTGCGTCAATTCTATCGAAAACTAGAAGCTTAATGAGTGTAATTATAGGAAATATTGGTAATGAAACAATAGGTACTGTAGGCCTACGTGACACTTCGTCACTTTGAATGTTATGAAATTTCGATGGTCATGATTTATCCGAGCTTAGATTTGCAAAATTGGCCAACCGTAATACAAAATTTAAAGATTTCCAACTTTTTTCAAACACAGATGACAAATGTGCACAACTACACGTTTTCTAAAGACAAGTATAAATTCTGCAAATCGTTTGAATATTTTCCTCCGTTGATGTTTTATAGCAAACGTATCTATATGAGTATTGGCAATTGTCACTGTTGGCATTGTCTTGGTCAGGAAAATTTGTTTAAAACCTGGAAAAATCAGGGAAGTTGAAAATCAAATTTCTACATGTAGCCTTTGGGAACCATGTTCTAGGTTTTGTATCTGACATCAGAATTCTTGGGACACCTGCATCACCTCCATTCTCAGCAATCTAAACCTTCCCCTCCTCTCTGTTTGAAGAGAAGAACACCGGCTACACCTGCTTTACAGCATCTATCATTCTCTCACTATCCTGGACGGGAGCCACTTCCTTCTTAACCATCATTTTTCTGGCCGGCGCGACCATCCCTCCAAAGTGCGACTATTTTCCCCAAATCATGACTTCTACAAATTCCCCTTCTTCCCTCGCACGATCCAACTCTGGAACAACCTTCCCTGCGAAGTTGCGCAGGCTCCTTCCCTCGCATCTTTCAAGTCTCGTCTCACCGCCATACGACCCCCTCCGACTTGCGAAAACAAAAATCATATTCACAACCCACCTCAGTCTCACTCAGTGACAACTCCCTAAATCATCATAAGGCCTCGGTGAGATGATTACTTACTAAACTAAACTAAGTATGTTTCCAGAAACATTGTTGCAATTAAAGTACCAAATATAGTTCCTCTATTTACATTTAAAAACGTTTCACTCCCTAGTATACATGTATGCACGAGCAATTATGTGCAAACTGATGGTTTGCATTTTTTTATATTTCAGGACACCTGCGTTGGATTTCTTCTAGGCGGTATTGGGGAGATGAATAAATCCCGGCAACCGAATTTTATGGTCGTTGATAAAAGTTAGTGCTTTCAAATGAATAACGACTTTGGGCCTTAGACTCGATCGATGCTCACGATCGGATTTAGCTGTCAGATCATCAGTGACCAACTAACGGATGAGTATGAGTGCCATTTTCATATTCCCCATGAATTCACAAGTAGGTGTTGAAAAAAGGGGAGTGCAACTAAATGTGCCTTTTATGTCTGCCTGAGCCTCAGGCAGATTAGGCATGCTGGACGACTAAAAATGTCGCAACTCCATCCATTTCGCGGTCAAAAAAACCATAAATCAGACGCATGCCGAGATTATTCTCCATTTAAACTCCATTTAAACGGAGAAGCAATTAAGGACAAACCGGAGGATCGTGAGCATCGAGTCTTATATTGAGAAAAACACGTATAAGTAACTTTATAATGAACTTTTTTCAGACACAAGCGTTAGTGAAGTGGAAGAGTGCTTTAAAAGATTCTTGCGTAGGGATGATGTGGATATAATTTTAATTAATCAGAATGTAAGTACTGTGTGTATGGCTACCACGATTACTTTCAAATGTGATATAATAGGAATAACACAATTTGCCCTAACCAGATTGCTGAAATGATTCGTCATGCTATTGATGGGCATTCTGAACCAATACCTGCAGTCTTGGAAATTCCATCAAAAGATCAGCCTTATGACCCAACAAAGGACTCGATTTTGCGTCGTGCAAGAGTAATTAATTTTGAAATGTTATGATTTCTCCAAAATATTCTTTTGATTATTTCATTCAAGTTTTGTTTTAATTATTTATTTTGCAATTCTAGGGCATGTTTAGTTCAGAAGACTTCCGTTAAATAGTGAAAATCACATTTCGGCAGCTGCAACACCATCATTCCAAGACTAAGATAATGTTCAGCAACATAAAATTAATTCTGATGTTTACACATTTTAGTTCCTTCGTTTACAAAAACTAATCCTAGGTTGTGCGTGGTTTAGACAGATGTACTAAATTATTTCTATGGTGTATATATATTTGAAAACATTAAAATGAATAGGTGAATGGATGTTATAAGTTTTATTCGCAAATAAATATTCACCAATTTAAAATTACAGCATTTCCATCCTGATTTTAATCTTCACTACTTGAAGAGTCGTCTTGATGATCCTCTTGACGATTTAATCTTGAAATTATTACTAAACGATAAATAAAATATTGTTAGGAATTAGTAACATTTTAACCCTACTCTGACTCAAGTCAGCAATGCTTGACCTTTAGCAGGATTAAACACTCCGTTTGTTTGTTGACCACAGACATAACATCGCTGAGTCTTCTTGTAATTTGTTAAGGCACATTTTTCACAAAAGTAATGCTTGCATCTAAAACAATTCATTAATTATTTGCAAAAATTATTTGTAAATATTCAAAATTGCTGTTTAGCCGCATGAAATCCTACTTTGTCACAATTGGATCTTTAAACGATTTCCTGCAAATGCTACACTTGAAGGGAAGACTGTCCTCATCTGAGCTGATTTCATATTTTGAAACATCTGTAAATTAGCAAGTGTTTCTTTAAACATGCTTTTCAATCTTTAAATAAAAGTGATAAATAAAATGCATGAAGATAAAGACTACCTTCTTGACCATAAACATGTTCATCCATTTCTCTTTCAAGTTGCCATCCATGCTTGTAATCCGATCGATCGTGCATAAATTTGCAACTGTCTAATAAAATAAAAATTGTTAATAACTAGATAATTACAATTTGCTGAATAATAGAAAACTAGTAAGCAATATACATGTACCTCCAAATCCACAAAATCCAGTTTCTTTAAAATCCTTGCAAATATCAGGCTGATAATCCCAACGTACGGTAGCTCTTAGATGTTCAGGAGCACGTATTGGACCTTTTCTATTAAAATGAATCTCATAATATTTAAGTTCAATTGCATTACAATAGAACCATGCTAATCTGAAATTTTCTTTTTCACAACACTGATGTTTCAAATTGTTTAATTTGGGTAGGCCTCTCAGCATGACAATTCACAAATAATTTATCATCATGGAAACTTAGTTTTAGTTTTTGATAAAAAAAAAACTTGGATTTATACCATTTCAAAGTATTTTTTAGTACTTATGTTTTTGTGCTATAATGATTAATATTATTGAACTCATTTTCTTTTATGATTTTTTTCAATAACATTATGAAAACGAGTACAGTAGGATCCTTGTATCCATGGGGGTTAGGTTCCAAGCAAGTCCCTGGTTACATGAAACCAGGGATAACACCGAACCATTTATAATAAAAAATAATTAAAAAATTATACATAATACTATAAAAATACTAAGCATTAAATTTATGTGGAATAAGATATTATTCTCATTTAACGTATAAGGGTCTATAACCTATAGAAACAAATTATTTTACACAAGATCTTCTTAGGGAGAATTATAACTTCCAGATTTACTTACCCCCATGAAGTCTCCCTCTAGATTGTTATACTCATTTTTAAATTGGAAATAATGCAAAATCAGAGGTGGGAAATTCAAACAACGGATTTAGCGGACGATTTTGGGATTTTTGCCAAGTTTATCTTTTTTTAAAAAAAAAGCGAATTTTCAAATTTTATAAAAATGAATATGATAATCTTGACGAGAGCTGATTTCAATGGGAAAATGAGTCTAAACGTTAAAATTTTGTGTAAAATAATTTTAGCATTGCCACAGAGTCAGTGGATAGGCAGGTCCTACTGTACATTATCTTTTTTGTCGTTTTAACATTAAATATCTGAACCTTTCATCAGTTTAAGCACTCCATAGCAATAATTAGTATGGATTAGCAACGTTCTACTGCATTTTAAAATCTCTATGCTCCTTATTCAGTTTTCAAAGGTAAACAATTACCGAACCATTCCACTTGATGCATTGCCTTGTGCCGTATCTCTCTTTTCATAATATTGGGCATAATTATTTAATCCTCTGTAAACTTTATCGTCTTCTTTACCTTTTAAATTCTAAATTGCACAAATCTTCAGTTATATATTATGTATTCACTATGACAATTATATTAAAAATCTAGTTTGATTAAAGCCATTTATAAACCTTGTTCACTTCCAAAGCTTTCTCAAAAATCGCTTGTGCATCACGATCTTTTTCAGTTTCAATTTCTAAGGTAGCTGTAGCACCCATATCACTGGGTCCTTCTCTTGCCTAAAAATATCAATTTGATTTTTTGTAAAAATAATAAATAATTAATATTTCAAATTATAATATAATGACACAAAGACAAATGAGACATACACCAGACCTGGTGGATTTATATGAAACCACCACTTTATCAGAGTTTAATCCTTCATCTTCACTGTCTGATCCCACAACGTCATAGGATTTATGTTTCTTTCTATTTGTCTGTAAGTAAATTTCAGCATAACAAATTTAAATGATTCTATGTCATAAATGTATGAACAACAGCAATATAATTTTAAAGTGATAGCTGGGAATAAGATTTTGCTAGGAGCATTCTCCTGAAAATGGCCTCAATCCTTCAATCCGTCTTAAAAAAATTTTCCCTGACCTATGACAACGTGAAAAATTGACATATTTTCCAAAATTGACACTGGAAAATATTTTTTTAAATTCAC
>JAQGAO010008896.1:0-10038 GCA_034697705.1 Ommatoiulus sabulosus | reverse complement strand
TACCATGGGGTAGATGTAAGTGATTGCCTGTAAAGTGATCCCTTCTATACCTTTTTCCAATCAGGAATAAAGCTTTTTATTATTATTATTATTAAAATCTATAAAAATGTACGCTGAATTTGTTATCATTGCAGGTGTCTTTCTAAGAAATTGTAAATGTAGTCGTAGAATGTAACGCAAGAATTACATTTTTCAAACCAAAGGTTCTTTGATCAAAAAATGAAAAAGAAAGAAAAAATCAAAGTGGATTTTCTGTGTTTTTCAACGTCCCAGCAACTGAAATGATAGGAAATTATGCCATGCATCCCACTTATTTGTATAAAATAACTAGAAATGGAACGAACAACAAACTCTTTAGAGCTTAATAATTTAAGATAGATGGCTAATAATGGTGTAATGAACTTAGGAACATGATTGAAAAAAAACAAGTTATTCGCTTATCAAGCAACTAATCCCACATGCTTGATGTATTAAGCCCTCGAACTATTACATTTTTGTTCGTCTCTTTTTACATACACGAATTCTTGTAAATGATATCGTGTAAGTTCTTTTAAAATTTACAGTCGACTCGCGTTTTTACGCATGCACCTCCCATTTACGAAAAACTACGTTTTTACGAACTAAATCCCGAGAAGAACCTCATAGACCTAATGCTATTTTTCTCCCCATCAGGACTTCAACAAACGTTTCAGAATAATTATATGTTCATTACGTTTAGTCAAGTTTCACAAGTACTTAAGTTGTTTTCCCCTGCCCCACAACAGACATTGTAAGACAAAATTTCAACATTCTTAATTACAAAAAATTCGTTAAAAAGCCACATAAATATGTCTGCTTCAACAATTGCAAAATGGTCCTAAAGGAAGTTTGAAAAATGCTGAAAATTAAACAGCACAAATGTTTAACCTTTGACATATTGCTGAAGGAAAATTTAATTAACCGATGATGATTTTGAAAACATTGCAAAATTAAGAGAGGAAAACAGTGAGAATTTTGCAAATTTATGAAAGGAAAATATGGAGAATTTTTCAAAATTAAGAAAGGAAAATATAGAGAATTTTTCAAAATTTAGAGAGGAGAATATTGAAAATTTTGCGAAGCTAAGAATGAAAAATATGGAGAATTTAGTAAAATTAAGAAAACGTTTATAAAGTTACAAAACTTTATCAGAACCCTAAATACTACGAATTAAAATTTAAATTTTACACGACAAAGTGAATATGTATATATAATTTTTTGGCGCCTCCCTAAAACCCTCGTTACTACGGCCCTACCTTATAGGCTTCCTTAGTTTTATATTTCCTTACATCAATTTATTCAACTCTTTATAGTTCACTGAGCACCTCAGGAGAAAACATAATCAGCAGTAGGAATAATAAAGCCACCTCACTTTTTGAAATGAAAAACAATCTCTTAGTTTCGCAAATCTAAGCATGTTCCATACAAATCTTTTCAATGCGCTTATTTCCTAAAGTCTATAATTCTGACAGATTGAAATAAAAAAACACACCGAGAATATCGTTGTTCGGTACATTTGTATTCGCGTATAATTCGGAGCGAGATTAATCTTAGAGCCTGAAGTCAAACAAAATAAATCATTGCATGAAAAGCCAAAGCGCCTTTCTGTCAAATGTCATTTTCATAAAGAAAAACAAAACTTCGATAAGCTGACGTATAGAGTTGAGTAAATTCGTAAAGAAACCTTCGAGCTGCGTTTTTGTTGTTGCTATATCACGGAATTCGAAGCTATTTTTATAAGAAGTAACGTCAAGTATTACGAAAACTTGAACCTGGAGCATTTCGATGTTGAATTATTGAAATTTATTTGTTCTGTTCGAGGCCGAACTAACGTTGAGTTGAATTTCTTATTGCATTCAAATATCTGCTCAAAACGCTCGTAAACAAATTTGGATTGGTAAATCAAGACTATTTCAGAACGAGAATCTTTCGGAAGCTCAGAGTCCGTTCAGGAAGCGTTTCAAGAATCTTACGGAAGCCGTAAAAATCCCTTCCAAGAGCGTTCCGAGACTCTTGCAGAATCGTCCCAACACTCTTCCGGAAGAGTCACAATTACACTCTTCCGGAAGCGTCCCAACACTTCCGGAAGCGTTCCAACACTCTTTAGGAAGCGTTTCAAACTCATCCGGAAGCGTTCCAATTCCCTTCCGGAAACGTTCAAAGATTTCGAGAAAGTGTTTCAAGTCCCGTTCCATGAATCTTCCGGAAATGATCCAAGACTTTCGGAAGCTTTCCAAGTCCCATCTGGAAATGATCCAAGGCTTTCGGAAGCCTATCAAGAATTAATCTTCCGGAAAGGATGCAAGTCCCTTTTGGGAATGTTCCAAGTATCTTCCGGAAGCCTATCAAGGATCTTCCGGAAAGGATCCAAGTCCCTTTCGGAAACGTTCCAAGAATCTTCCGGAACTCCGGAAGGCTATCAATAATCATCCGGAAGGCTATCAATAATCTTCCGGAAAGGATCCAAGTCCCTTCAAGCAAACGTTCCAAGAATTCGGTAAGCATTTCACGTCCCTTCGAGCAGTATATTTCAAGTCTTTTTCAGAAACGTTCCAATTAAGACTACCGGAAGCGTGTTATTTCTCTGCCGGAAGGCCTATAACAAATTCGGCAATCTAAACAAAAACGAATACTACTAGAAAGAAATCCAAAGTCCATTAATCGGATCGTAACATCCAAAACACCCGTGGTGTTCTTTCCGGAACCCGCGTGACAAGCGTGATGTCAGCACTAACCACTCAACGCACGCAGAATTCGTTATATTTGAAAAGTGGCCATCATTCCTTATATTTTCAAATAAATTTGCGTACGGTTTGATGTTTCTGGGCGAGGATAGAACATCCGGCGGCCATTTTCTATAACGCATTTTAAGTTTTACGTCTTATTTATGCAAACTCTCTCCTCCCTTAATTAGACTCCAATTTGGCTCCTGTCGTTTCGTAATTGCGTTAAAACTAACGAAGTACGAGCCTTTAATTCAACTCTGTTTTTTGTGCATCGAAAGAAAGATAAAATTTGGGAAGAAGATGGAATTAAAACCGCGGGCGTCCCAGGAAATTAATAACGGGGGAAAATCAAATCAAATGGGACTCTGCGGGACTCCGTACACGGCAGTTTTGAACAGTACAGCTGAACTCGGGTACATATACTTGAAATGTGCGTCTTAACGAGAAGACTGAAAGTACGAAATCACATTCACGATGACATTTTCATGTCCAAAAATCGCAATTTTAAGTGCGAGATTGGTAGTTTTAAGTCCGAGATTCGCAGTTTTAAGTCCGAGATTCGCAGTTTTAAGTCCGAGATTCGCAGTTTTAAGTCCGAGATTCGCAGTTTTAAATTCAAAATTTGCAGTTTTAAATCCGAAATTCGCAGTTTTACGTTCGAAAATCGCATTTTTACGTCCGAAAATTGCATTTTGTACGTCTACAAATCGCAGTATTATGAACGAAAATCACATAAATCGGGGCTGTAAACGATTTCGTACTATCAGGAGTTCGTAAAAACACGTTATTCTAATTGAGGTTTCACTAGTCTTAAGAGGATCTGCCAATAATAATAGGATAGCCTACTTTATCTATGGCCATTTTTCGAATATGGTTTAATGAAAAGTCAATAAAATTTACAAAGAAAAATACAGCCAAAAAAATGATATTTTTAAAGGTAATTGCACAAATAATTAATAAGGAATCCGACATGCGAACCAGCATAGAATGTTTTTTTTGTTCATTTGATTAAAAGCATCATTTGCCAAAGTCTGACACATTAATTAATAATGCCTATGAATTAATGAGGCGAGTCTTCTGCTTCGGAAGATGCATTTTTAATCTGAATTTCCGTTCGCCTCATGGAATATCATCCACTTCACATTTCATCCATAAATAAATGAAACTGGAAATAAAAGGTCAGCGTGGTAGCGTTATTTGACGGAATTGTTATTTATAGAAAATAAAAACATATAGAACACAACATATGATTAAAGCCAAGCCGAAGCGTGCATTAAAAATAATTGCTATAGAACGTTGTTTTAGAAATGCAGGAAGTCATCATACGAGCTATAAATGTCATATCCGGCACTCGCCCGAAACTTATTAAGCATTAGCACTTAATGTAAATGGCAGTTTTTGTAAGAATGATAATTTGTAATTTTTTTGGAATTTATCTCTTTGAAATGTGGCATTGTTAACAGGGATATAAAACGAAGAAAAATCTGTTTTTTTGTTTTTCCATAAGTAATATTTGATCTTTTAAAATTCAGCACTTAATTATAAATCACGATGGGGTATCTCGTAGATACCGGTAGTTTACTTTATGTAATTGATCGTAAAGCGAGAAATGCATATTTAATACTGTATATCCAGAAATACGTAGTCTTAATTTGTCTAAAATATGAAAATGATATAAACCGGGTGAAACAGATCAGAGGGAACAATAGAAACTATGTATAATGACAAATAAATCAAAAACGGCTGTACGGACTGGAATAACTTATTTGGGTCTTGTTACATAAACTGTGAGGGCTAAAATATATAACCCCACTGACCATGACACGTTGTCAAGGTCATTCGAATGCTAACTTTGGAAGTACGTACCGTACGGTACACGTCTAAACTGGAGACCTGTAGAGGATGGAGAAACAGGGCTAGCACAACAAACAGAACGAAATTCGGACAAAAATGACGGGAGATACTGGCAATCAAATATTACCTCAAATGCTTTCCTGCTCGACATTTGGAACATGCAGGAAAGGGAACGTTGTGGTTAGAAGTGTCTCCGAGTGTCAAGCAGGGAAACATTTGGAGCAATGTTTGATTACCTAGTTGCATCTGAAGTACATGCATACAGTACAAATTCAATACATTTTTATTGTAAATACTATATTTTATATAAAAAATTAAATAATGGTTAATAAAGATGATGATGATATTAACTCACATATTTTTTTAAAATATAAAATACTGTATTTGTACGAAATTTGATATATATTTTGAAGTGCATGCATACAGTAAAAATTTAAAACATGTAAACAGTAAACATACATCCAAAAATATTGTATTTGTATAAAACCTTTATAAATTTTACGTACAATGGATACTAATGCTTATGATATAAAAAAACATTTTAAATATATTAGCTTTCAAAAATTGAGATACAGTACCTATCTCATTCTATCTTTCAAAAATTGAGATACAGTACCTATCTCATTTCTGTGATTTTTAATATAATACTAACATAAGATGTACGAAATTTAAAACTTTGATGTATATATCTCAAAGTACATGCGCACAGTATACACACGTAAATATACATGCATATTGTATTTATATAAAATCTTCATAACTAAAGTAAAATTGGTACTAATATCTTTTAATATAAAAATCCAACAAGTGTTTTATACACAGTACACTAAGACTGTATATAAAAATTTAAACACCATTATCTCACTTCTGGGATTTTTGATGAAATATATACATGTACATGATAAATTCTACCCAGCCAATTTGATCGCACCAGGAACGTCAAGAAGTTCCGAGTTTAAAAAATAACAATGATTTTTGTACAACTAAAAAAACCAATTTCAATTAAGTACCAATTTGCAATTCCATCGTATGAATTTAACATTGTCTTTGTTTCTAGAATCTTCCGCAATTACCTTGGTGAAAGTTTACCGCCGAATTCTTAGAAGACGATTGGTCAAATCTCGTTTCGTAAATATTACACCGTAGATCGCAGCACCGTACTTTGATTAGTTTTTTTTTCCGATTCACAATTTGAAAATAATACATCGTGGGATTTTACAATTATCTGAGACTGATATTCGTACAGTATAAAACCCTATTGACAAATATAAAGCTAGCGGGGGACTTTCATCACTGTGCTTTCATTCGATCTTTTTTTGTCAATTAGAAGCGCGGATAAGAGTTCGAGTAAAGACTGTTGGAAGTTAATGTAAGTCAAAGTTGGCCTACTTTTGAAGCAATCCGAAAACAGTAACGGAACTAACAATGGATTTCACCAATTTCAGACGATTGTAGGAGAAAAAAATTCCTCCAATTGTTAAGAATATAGTTACAAACTCGGAGTTCCCCCCAATTCCAAGTTTAATCCCCAGAGAACGGTGTATAATCAAGCGCAATACAAGCAGCAACAAATCCTCAAATTGATGGTCTGAAGAAACTTCGATGTATTTATTCCATGATTGATACTACCTCCACGAAGGTTGGAGCAATTTATTTTAAAACAGACGGAAAAGCTGTTTTTCGGTTTTGACCAAATACAAAATAGAAAAGTGTAAAGCATGGCACTAGACAAATAATTCTTCGATTCGCAGTCTAGTTCTCGTCTACAGACTCGTGAAATGAGCGTGGGCTGAAAACTGACCAATAATGAGAAGTGACCAACATCAGTTTAGGAGGAATTTAAGCCTGGTGGCTCGCTGGACATCACGTGCCTAATGTACTTGAAGTGGACTTGGGTGGAACCACATTTTCATTTCTTTTCAGAATAAAAGCCAAATTCGCGCCGAAGATTCTAAGCTTTTTAGTGAAAAGTTTTGCAGGTCAAACAAATGTGCTCTCTCCGTGCTGTTACTACAAAAATATCTAAATTGACACTTGCATGGGTTTATTTTGGAGATATTTGGTCTGTTACATTAGACAGTTGCATGAAACGAGTCAGTTCCAAGGGGGAAAAGTTCCACAAAAAAAATCCCACAAAATAAAATTCCCCATAAAAAATTTCTAACAAATAAACAGGTTTTTCCTAATTTCGAGATAATTTTGCTAATACATACAAGTGGTATAGACAGTATATTTTACAAAGAGCGAAGAACGACGTAATTTTTAGGTAAAAAAAGGCAATTTTAGAAAAAACCGATGCAATTTTTGATAAAACGACGAACATTTTCGTAAAACGAACCCATTTTCCCAAAACGACACAACATTTTCTAAAATGACGCCTTTTTCTTAAAATGAACCAATTTTCACAAAAGGAACCCATTTTCCCAAACGAAACATTTTTTTCCAAAACGACGCAACTTTTCCAAAACATTACATCATATCTTCTAAAACTATACTGTACGTGATTTCACGTGCATGGCATTTTTAGTTACTCTACCATTGTTAGGATTATCCAAAAACATTATTAAAGAAAATAATACGAAAAATTACGTGCCAAATTCGCTTTAAATCAATTCTTACGAGGGGTGTTCATTGAGTTTCCGCAATCATTTTTAAAAAAAAAAACTGGAAATCGACGTAAACGTCATTTATTATTCCAAAAAATGTCCATTTTTGTTTGGTGCATTTTTGGGAGCGAGTGCATGCCCGGCTCTAAAAACGTTTAAGCCTCGGACATTTGTTCGAGCCACTCAACGTCCACTTCTCTCACCATCTTTTGCACTTTCACCGTCCATTTCCCAACTGCCCACCCAATCCACTCCTAGACCGAACATTCGCCCAATCACCGGACCTTAAACGCGTCACGCATTTCTGCTCCTAAAATGCCTTCCAAAGTTGATAAATAAACGCTGCCGAGCCACTATCTCTTCGGACTCCACCTTTGCGCACCAATTTTAAGCACTCGTAATGTTTTAAAACGTTTTTGTTTTTTTAAATGTTGAAATATGTTTAGAAATGATGAAAGAACTTTTCCAACACATTTCAATCCATTTTTTTTAAATAATTGCGGAAACTTTATGAACACACCTCGTATTTAATAAAATTCAATTTTCCACATGGACAACTAATGGAACAGCTTTTGAAACCTTCAAAAAAACATGGCTTTAATGAAACAGACAACTTTCGACAGTAAACAGCAATTTAATTTCCTCGGGACATCTGGTCAGGAAATTTTAAAACCAGAAGCTTCAGAGATTCCGAGAGACGTATCGGAAAAGCGTCATCTTTAAAGACGTTATTAACCTTTTTTTATGTATTATTCGCCACATTGTTGGAAGAGTTGTTCCCTCTTCGTTTATACGAAGCATCCATGCGTAGAAAACGCATCCTTTTGCTTCTCGGAAAGCAAAATGTAAGAGTGTGAAAAAGACATTCGCTAAAACCCAGTTCATGCATTATGCAGAAATACAAATCCTCCTAAAACACCGCTAAAAGCCTCGTAAGAAAACGAAAACACCTCCATTTTCAGCTGATAAACTCGAGATTAAGATATGGAAACGTACTGCTAGCTCGTTCGGTCCTATTGGCGTTACGCACCAATTGACAGAAACATAGCCATTTCGTGGAAGAGAAATTTCCCGAATATATGGTTGACTTCCTGCGAAGGCTTAATCCCAGGTGGCGATAGTTGGTACAATCAGTTTTATGTAAATGTATACAAAGAAGTTTAAATTAATTAGCGTTAGTCGAATACGTGCCTTTATTTTTTGCATTGTCTAAAGTTCGTCTTAACGAAAGGTAGTACGCGAATGCTGGGAAACCGGAAAATCTAATCGTTTTAGCCGAAAACGTGCCATATCCGAAGACGGAATTGGTCTTAAACGAATAAATCAATAAGAAATACTATATTAAAATAAAATAATAATAAAACGCAACTTATTTTAAACATTGTCTAAAGTTTGAATTAACGCGAATGCATGCTCGGAAACTGGAAAATTCATTCTGTTTAGTCGAAAACGTGCAAAATCCGAAGTTGGAATTGGTATAAACTAAGAAATAAATAATAAATACTGTTTCGTAGCGCGAATGCTCGGAATCTATAAATTCAAATTCTGTTTAGTCGAAAACGTGCCATATCCGAATTCGGAATTCGCCTTAAACGAAGAAATTAACATTATTCGCCAATACCCTAGACGGCGAATGTAAACCAGTTGGTACTATCATAAATTCGTTTTAAGCGACTTCATTTTAATCGATATTCGTAATTTTTCAACTACACAACAACCATGAAGCTTTTAACTGATATTCGTTAGTCGGCCATTGCCTGTCCGAGCGAACGATTTAACTGCCCAGATATCGTGTCCATGTCGACACGGTACGCTTAATTTAGTCCGATCAAACGATAACTACATCATTAAACTAGCAATTACTTAGCGGAATAGATAAACTATACGCACTAATTCGCCAACATGCCAAAATGTGCACCCCTGTTGTGGTAACGCCATGACTGCGAACAAATGCCACGATTTTTGAGCGAGGCATACACTCGATGCCAAAAATGCACCGAACGAAAAGGAAATTTTTGTGAATAATAGATGATGTTTACGTGGACTTCTCTACCAAGTTTTATTAAAATCCAAATTACCGTTGTTTTTTGTTTTTTTGAAAAATTATTGCGGAAACATGAAAATCTGTCGTAAATTAACGATGGACAAAACAGCTTTGAATACGAGCGACAATAAGGTTAGCTATCATATTGACCGAACTATTTACGGAATATTGACTTAACGTGTTGGTCAATTATACAAACAAAATGTGTAGACAATGTTGAAACGCCGGAAATTGGACCGATTTGATGAGACCTTTGACAGTGTCAACAGTCAATTCGTTTGTTGTGTTTTGATGTTTATTGACTTGACCGAATTTTATGGCTAACTAGAAGGCCCGGCTTTGCTCGGGCTGTACTTACCAATAGCGACGAAGTAGGCATAAATAACGAATCATGACCGTAGCGTCCCCGTACCACTTCAGCAAAGGCGCTTCATGGAGCCACTTTTCGCCCGCTAATCCACAAACATACTCACATACACTGTACATCTCTTCATTATTTATATAGATAATGGAAACGGACAATACATTGAGAATGTAGTCGGTAAAGTTTGATCGGACAGGGACCTCGGTATTTGTTTGTTTCAACCGTCGTACCTTTTTGTCATATTGTTTAAAGTTCGTTTTAAGGGACCGTCGCGCGAATGTTGGGGAACTCTTAAATTCATTCGTGATATACAACATTCGAAATTCGTCTTAAACGAAGAAATTAACATTATTCGACCGCACCCTATACGACGGGGACTAGAAATAAGTCCGTACTGTCGGAAATACGTATCAAGTGAGTTCTTCT
>JAQGAO010008895.1:0-10038 GCA_034697705.1 Ommatoiulus sabulosus | reverse complement strand
AGGTCTACACAGTTTTTTTCAGTTTCCCAACAATTTGCTCTTCTGGACTTAGGCCCTTTCGTTTCTCCTCGCTTCAAGTATAGTCGGTGAATTTGTCTAAGAATAACGGGACTTCACGTATAAAGTTGACCGGTTTATTGTACTGCATTCATAACGTTTCGCCTACATAAGAACTAAAAATACTGTAAAATATTCAAGGAAATAACCTTTACAGTTGTGTAAAACATGTTTATTTTAGCTAAACAACCATCACATGTCAACGTTAAAGATGCAATAGTTTTACAGTGTGTATCTTGCATTTTTAATTTCCTTGAAATTACCTGATGACGGTCATGTTATTCTTATACAAGTGTATATACATGTATACAGTATATACAATGCTGGGAACTTTTAGTATTTTAGAACTTTGTAAAAGTATTGTTATGCCTGATATTATTCTTTTATAAGTTGCAAATTAAGGCCTTGAACTAGATTGATATGATGACTTTATACTGTACTATCCATTATAATGATCCAATGTGTCTTGTCATTCTCATCATTCCTTTGTATAGTCACATTCCGAGGATAAATCAACCGAACGAACACCTCCGCATATCGAATACTCATGTGTTCTAATTAGCCCCAGACACCTCAGCTAGGAGACCAATAAATTTAAATTTCATTTTTATTGACTGGGCAATTGGTTGAATGATTAATAGACACGGTATCTGCTTCACCGGTATTTGATATGCTAAAGATTATTAATAAATGAGAGCTTCGTGGGGCTCCATTTTTGATGTCTTTATTAGATAGTCAAAACTGGCCACGTGCTAATTAGTCAAGCCTTGACCCCCTTCATTCGTCGTACGAGTCTATAGGTAGCATTTTAAAAGCATACTTGTGCTTTTCTTTATTTTTAATTAAAAAATCAGGTATACTTGTTATGCATGATAGACTGGTGATATCATGTATAGGTTTATTTGGGAGGGGGGGGCATGTGGAAGAAGAAGGTCGTGGAAAATCTTTGGTCAAGTAGAGGGACTGCGCTCGATAGCCTTTTAAGTTTATTTTAATATGCAGATAGACGGTTCAGACGCATAAAAATATTCAAAAACTACAAACCTTGAACTAATCCCTAAATAGGTGAATTAATGGGAAAAGAAATTGTATAAGGAAAACTGTGTCAAAGCGTGTATAGTAACCTCAATTGCACCGACTTTGAATAAGAAGGATGTTAATACCGAATTCCGCCATTTGTATAATAACAAGATAAAGTAGGTGTATACAAATTGCTTCTTTTTCATTTTTGGTAAGCTGAAAGAAGGAAGGGGGCAGCCCGCAGCCTAACTTATAGATACGTGCATGCACATTTACATGTACAAAAATGTATTTGTTGTTTACAAGAGCAAAGATAGCGTCATCTGCTTGTTCAATTAGCCTATTTGCGTGCTGCTGAACAGTCGAGCTAAACGGTGGCGCCATCTTTGTTTTTCTGGATGTGCTGAAGGATAGAATACAAGAAAATGACTTTGAACCTAAATATTGTAGTGTTTTTAGATTGAATGGTCCTCGTGCAATACGAAGAGATATTGATGCCATCCAGAAATGACAATAATTGAACAAAAATAACAATTAATATACATGTACGACATTTCCTATACGTTGTCTTCATGACGTCATGTATTGCGCAAATAGGAAGTTGAGTATGTTGAGGATTCAAAGTGACCATGGATATACTCTGACCCGTGTCTGTTGATGCAGTGGAGCCTCACTACGAGGAACTAATTTAAACGAATTTTCAAGTCCCCGATATAGGGCATGGACGAATAATGTTAATTTCTTCGTTTAAGACGAATTCGGATATTACAAATTTTTCACTAAAGCTATATGAATTTTCGAGTTCTGAAGCATTCGCGCTATATGTTACGTTAAAAATAACTTTAGACAATATGAAAAAAATTATAATTACAACGGGAAGTTCCTTGATAAAAGTTACACCACCTACATAGTCATATACGATATACATGTACAAGTATAGTGGTGTAGGATTTTATTCAATCTTCGATGGAACTTCAGTTCTTATTGTTGAAGTCATATTTTGTCTGACTTCTGATAATGAGAACTATGGTTTAAACGGATAAATTTTGACATCCCAAGAGATTCGTCTTGATTATAATGTAGGTTCGATATAGGAAATAAATTATTTATTCAACTAATTATTTAATGAAGTACATCTAAGACGGCTGTACTCAGATGGGTTTTCTGCGTTATTCAGAAAAGGAAATTTCAGCCGTTACAGCAAGCCGGCATCATCAAACACTACTTACATGTATATCTTATTTTAAAAAACAAGTAGCATTTAAAAAAATAAGCAAATACATATAGATACGATTAAATATATGTATTTTTAAAACATAGAGCAAATTATTTTGATACGGTCAATGTTTAGCGTGTTTTTGACATTCATCGCTTATTTCGATCAAAATCGCCGGAACCATGCAACTTCATCGAATTAAGCGGCTTTCATTGTATAGTCAGTCTTCGTAGTCTTTTCGTGTTATACTAAACACAGATAAAACATTTGCTACAGTATAAAATAAATGAAGTATGCATGCATGTACATTATACTCTGGAGCTAATCTATAGTGTTTTTTATCTATTCGTATTTTAGGCGTTTTTTTTATAGAAACTCGAAGAGTTTATAATTGGTTTCTTAATTTTATTGTTTTTAGTTTTTGTTTTCTTTCTGCGAGCTCGTAAAGGATACTTCTGTTGTGAATGAGTTGTATTTTATGCTCTTGTCGGAGGTTTTGACATTTTTCCAAAAATGTATATACCTACATATTCAAATCTGCTCCACTTTCGAACGCATTTAAATCATTTAATCAGTTAATTTATGAAGGCAAAATCAGGACGTTTCTTCTCACCGATGTACAGGTGTTGCTTGAAGCCAGCTCAAGCGAAACTTATATAATTTCATTCATATATTCATCCCATGGTATCGGTATGATACATATTGGCTTTATCAGAGGTTCCTCACGCCATTTTTTTTAGAGATTTTATCTGGGATTCGTGGACTAAATGGAAGGATGTCTTGTTCTCTTGGAATAATGACTGATAAGAGTTCCTGGTATGGAAATCTGCGTGATTTATCAGGAATAAATTTGGATAAGAAATCCCCGGTCGACCCAATTCGAAATATTATTCCATTGTAAAACCATAGATGGCGGTGCGCTCACTCCACACTTTCGATCTTTGGGTTGATGGCGGGCGAGAAAATTATAAGTGATCATCTCATTATCACTTTATGGCAAATTTTCTCCATTTATTTTTCTTGCCCCAAACTAACAGCTGTTAACGAATTTTGTATCCTATTTGCATCATGCATGCATGTACAGTATATATGTTCGTTTGTTGTCTTGTAATCAGAATTAGCAGTTTTTCAATAGCTTCGTTCAGACGTATATAAATATATGTAATTTGAGGTTGATTTTTGCAAACTCCGAAATGGACTGAGATTTTCGGAAAACATATACTCACAAAGCGGAGTTTTGTGTTTTAAAAATCAAAAATTAGCCCATTTTGACAAAACTTCAAGCAGTGTTTTTACGTCATAGATGGTGTTAAATCTGAGAACCTCTCTTCATTCGATTGTTATCGTCATTTACTGGAACTAAAGCCGGTTTTAAAAATTGTCAATTCCACTGAATTTGAAGTTTGATTTGATAGCCTTGTTCATAAGGCAAATATTGTATCTGAATTGTTGACAGTTATTATCAGTTTGATGATGCCATCAATGGCGTCAAATGCTTGAATCATTATTTGACAATACAGGTACATATATAGTCAACGTGTCCACTTGAAATGATCAGTGCCTGCTTGGTTAAAAATAGATCTCAGTACAGTCAACTCCAAACTTAACGTGTGCCAGAATACCTGTCCGTTCCTGGCATGTCTGTATGTTGAATTTGGTTTATCCATAGGAATTAAAGCAAAAATAATTTATGCATTCTTGGCCAAGACTGTAAATTCACCGACCAACTGATGGAGAATATTAATTCTAAACTTTGAAAAAAACCATGTCATTAGCAGTTGAATGGAACATTTTCCCCAAAAAACTTTACATGCAGGCTATAGTTTGTCACCCTAATAAATAAGATAGCAAGATGCAACTAAGAAATGATCCTCATGCATTGACCCTCATCTATTTTTTGGTTTTATTTTAAATATCTTGAAATTTAAACCTTTTAAAACAGCACCCTGTGACCCCAAAAGTCAGCAATTTTTTTAAACTAAACAAGAACTTTATAAGACAGTTGTTCAAATAACAATAATTTCCAAATATTCGGATATCTTGATCCATAAGCTAAGCAGTGGTTATAAAATGGAAGTGTACGTATTAAAGTGGGAATTGTACATTTGTTGAATATACAGTATCTGCAAGTCGGGGGTCGGGGTTTGTCTCAATCTGGTATTATCGTCGTTTCCCCAAATCGGAATTTGGTGGAAATTTCGCGTAATGAAATTTCTCAAAATATAATCCCACTTTTCTTTCTGGCGTTGCTTTCTCCCCCTGACGGCGGTGACGCAGTGACCTCAAATGCGGCTCTCGCTTCCCAAATTTCGTGTTGTTCGTTAAATTTAATCGCGTAACCCGCATTCTGGCGAAAATAATCGGGGTCGCACCAAAAAGCGGGTCGTCGTGGTGTAGGTCAAGGCAGCCGCTCGGCTCACGTGGTCATCTGGCAGCGGTGGTCAAGCGGCGCTGTCCACTCCCTCACCCCGAGCGCCGCGCAGTCCGAATCCCCCATCTTTTCGGACCTAAATTCGGCATGCGAGGACCGGAAAGTGGGTTACAAGCACACCTCGGGGAACGTCGAAACAAGGTGAAGGTGGCGAACTCGATTGGAACAATGATGACCGTTACTCTTATTTAATCACTCGCCGAGCCTTTTCAAAGGTCATACCTTTCGGTTTTGACAGCACAATACGTCTCATTTTAATTTTCCCTTCAAATGGATTTGAACTTTATTTTTTTTTTTTTTTTTTTTAGTTTGTTGTAGATTGACTTTTTTGGACCTTCAAGGGACGGAATGCTTTTTTTTTTGGAGGGATATCTAGAAAGTGGACAAATGGGGTTGACCAGCAGCGCCGGTTCTCACTTTCGAGTTCATGGAGCAAGATGGCTGCCAAGGAGGAGTCCACCGATTATTTCGAACTTCGTAAATCGCAAGTGTGAACCAATGCTACCAGACTTGAAAGCTACTAGTATGTTGTCATAGCGGTAGTGCTATCTTGAATGACGGGACTGTGTGCCCAGTTTTAACAGTTTATAATGGTGGGAACACATCAAGGAAACTTAAACTTGGTTTCCTAAACTGGAATGCAAGTTTCCGACCCTTGCGTTAGCCGGGTTTTCGAATTTGGAATTTCCAGTTTCGGGAACAAAGTTTCCTTGGTGTCCTTGTCAGGTAAACCACTTGCTACCAAATGTAAACGTGCGCAAGACATTACTAGATATAGAAAATGTCGCATTTTGAAGAGGACACCTTAAACAATGGTGTAGAAAATTGAAAATGCATTTACACTATAGATAGAATAACGTCACAAGGCAAGCCTCATGATGTCATAATGACATCTTCCACCACCTTCCATTGGAAAACCTATAAAACTGTTGAACTGTATATAACGATTCCTAAACTACTGAACATAAAGTAAACAACAGTATGTGCCGAATAAAAATAGCATTACGAACAATACGTTTGATATTACGATTGCTCTGTGTTTCTTGTTTTTGTCCGGAATTGCGGTCACGAAAACTATCAAAATAAAATATCTTCCTTTTTTTCTATAAATCGTTCTTGCTAAAGTTAGAAATAAATATTCGAAATACCCCCCACCAAATTTTCTCAAAGTTTGTCCAAGTCCAAACTGATGCATTGTTGCCAGTACAGTGTATAGCCTACCTAATAAAGTGTATACTGTGCTATAGCTCACCGGCAGGTGTAATAAAGTGAAAACAGATTGGTTCAACAATTCAACCATTTGGTGACAAATAACGATGGCAGTGACAACTTCATCATCTCTTGTTGCCAATTTAAGAGCAAATTGACAAGAGCTGACTGTTTGGATTTAGTTTGCTCGCAAATACGTGCAATGAGGTACCGTTACCGGCAAATTCCCGTTCATTACCAACTTAACACCAGTTTATCAGTTGCTTACTGCTTTAACATATACGCAATATTCAAGCTATATACATGTATATGTACAGCTGAAATGTACCGAGTAGAATTCCCATGTTTGTGTTCCTTTGCAATAGATGGCGTACCAATAACTGTTTAAACATGCTGATTGATAACGTCTTCATTATTAATTTTCACAATAGTTAAAAGGTGACACTGTACATGTAGGCCTACATCATAAACTATAGATTTATTCACCAAATTAATCTCCAGAAAACAGGTTCACGTGTTGAGGCTATAATGTATTTGATGAAAAGTTTATGGGATGATGTTGCGCATCCCAAATCCGAAACTTTTTTAGCGTCTGCATGATGTCAAAAGGGAAAAATTTCACACCTGACCTCATGTACACAAACAGTGTTTAATGCACAACATTATTAACAATATTGTATATACTGTAAAATATATTCAAGCTCTAGATGTGCATAAGCAGTGAATTTCATGTTTATAGGCCTATACTTTTGATATCTCTTTATTGATGCAAACACTCCAATATCCGAGAAACATCTGATCGGCTGATCCCAACCATTTCGGGTAAGGGATACTCAACCTGTTTTATCTTTACTATCAACTTGCGTCCTTCCTCTCTCTCTCTCTCAATTTTGTTAGCATTTGTGTGAATCAGTCGTTTAATATTTGCGCAGTTTTTGAACGCTAAGGTGCCGTGGCTAGGCCAAGGATTTTGAAGGTTGACGCTTCCATCGCCCTCTGGTGGCCTTAGACAGCTTACCGAGAAGTCAGCCGTTTTCCTTATGCTTTTTCATTCTAAAGAAGTAACCTTTACGCCTACGTGGTAGGCATAATATCTAAATCTCTCCAGCTTTAAAAAAAAATTGGGAAATTCGTGGAAGTTTCCATATCGGCCAGATTTCCACTGCCGCCTGCATGCGTGCTAAGAAATTGTTGCTAAATTTTAAGAGCACAAATCCCTCGGAAATTCCGTTCCACTTTTCAATTTCATAAAAAAAGAGTTAAACAATTTTGCTTAATCGTCTATCGTTGCCTCCTCGTATTTCACATTGCGCCATAAAATCGTGGTGCAGAATTTCGGGGAAAATTCGACAAGAAAAAATGTGGGACTTTTGCCATCATACAGACTGCTCTTGTTCTTTGAAACGAGGAAATTGTGGCATCCGCTTCACTTATGCTGTAGGTTGGCGTATTTCATTGAAGTAAAATTTTCAAAACCTATACAGTATATAGCTTGACTGGATTAAACATGTGCTCTTTTTTGAAAATCTAGGACATAACTGATAAACTTTTAATTTTATAAAATCATCAAAAACTTTTCAGGTACGTTTTCATATGCAGGTAAACATAATACTGACCTATAAACCGACAGGTATGTCCATGGCGTTTTCCGACTTGTATAAAGTTGAGGGAAATGATAGTACTGTGCTGATAGGTCAAGTTAATTAAAAACTGTTAGGACGAGACCATGGTTTTTTTGCTTTTCTCGGTAAAGCTCACTTTATGGTAAATGGAAATTTTTGATGGTGCATATTTTGGCTATACCACACTTGCTTAACACAACTGCTTGAATCAAGTCAAGCCACAGTGGTCAAGTATCGTATACTTGAAAATGAGCTTCAAGCATTCTTCAAATTGACTTCCATAAAAGAACTAAACTAAACTATATGTATTCCCTGAGTTCTTGTAGTATTGTACTTTGTTTCAGCGCGCGAAAAAATATATCTAAAAATTAAAACCAGGCTTAATTTTTGGTTTAACGCCTTCTTATTAAGTTCTATAAGAACTATAAATTTAAAATGTTAAACGGTGGATCGATCTCGTTAAAACTAATCCCAAGGGACGTCACATTTTTTTAACCGTTCGTTTGGTCAGATGTAAGAGAAAACATGACTTCAAAAATGAGAAGTTTTTCATCGACGTTTGGATGAAATCCTGCCCCGTTATAATTATACGTTTTTCATATTGTCTAAAGTTAGTTTTACCGTAACATACAGTATTGTGCGAAATCTTGGGAGCTCAACAATTCTTTTTAGTCGAAAATTTGTAATATCCGAATTCGGAATTCGTCTTAAACGAAGAAATTCACATTATTCATTCATATCCTTGGACTGGGACTGAAAATGAATTTCGGACTATCAGAAATTCGTATAAAACGAGTTCTTCTTACTAAGGTTTCACTTTATACTGTACGTGGTGATGCCCAACCTTCCTTATAGGTATCATGATAACTGCACATAACATAGTCAAATTTTAAAACGTTCTTGAAAAATCATTAGCCATATTAAACTGTTAAACAGCACTATAGGTGTCAAAATTTCTTCAAGAATTCTCAAGTTTTCGAAGGAAGAGGAGGATGAGGAGGAGGAGCAAGGATTGCCATAGCGACACAGTGATAACCTGAATGGCATTTTATTGATCATAAACTTCCCCAGTTGTGCCATCACTAATTAGCATTAGCCTACTAACACACTACCATCAATATAGTGGCCCTGCCTATTTATAAAAAACCAATTAAGACTGGTTATAGTCCTTCTCCATAGTACTAAGTGTATTCGCGGTGCCTGCCTGACGGACCGGAAGCACCGACTTCAGTCCTTGCTGGCAGAAAATGGAGGGACACAGGCTTTGCGCAATTTCCTCTTGGTCATGTTCAGGCCAGCCAATGGGAAAGCTGGCTTCAGGGTGTTTGAAGTTGTCAGAGGACTCAGAGCTAGGAGAGACAGGCAAAGCAAATGCACGTTTTTAAGTAAGACTTTTTTGCTCATCAAAATTATAGCGCGATGTTGACCTTTGGTGCCCTTGAGATTGATGTCATTAAGCGGTTGGTTAACTCCAGGGCCTTCTTCAGAGCCTCGCAATCGGCCTGCAGGGAATCACGTTTTTTGGTGACAGTTACGCTGCAGCATTGTTTCTTCTAATTTTCAATTAGCGCAGCTAAGCTTGCCAAATTCCTCAGGAGAGACTCACAATCTGAAGGACATCGAAGGCCACCAACCAGAGGTACCGTCAAATGACAATGAAAGTGCACTCTCCCATGCTGATTATTCAGGGCCATCCGACTTCCTCGTGTGACGCTGTAGCGCGAATCGCGGTGATTCACTTGGTGCCAGCTCGATTCGAGTGATTCGCCCTGTACGGACTGCCAACTGATGAATGCACAATGCACGTTGAGGAACTCGAGCCGGCGTAATAAAACTGGATTTAAACATTTAAATGTATAATAATTTCAATTGTGGCAAATGGGGGAAAAGTATACTATGAATCATGTAATTTTCAGAAATTCCCTGCCCTCAGATGTCCAGGGGCGAGGGAGGAGGGAGATCTGGGAAGCCAAGAAGGAAATAGGCGCCGAAAATAATGGTAATTAGCCAGTGGAACAGTTGCTCAGAATGCATCATAGATGGCTCTGTTGCAATAAAATATTTTTCATCGAAAACCTCATTGGCACGGATTTACTGTATAAAAAAAGTTGTATAATGAATTTACATTTGCACCGTCTTGACACGATGACCTGGTACCCCACTGTTGAATGTTGGCATGATTTAACCGATATTTGCATTTTTTTTCCTTTCCTGTTTTAGTTTTACGACAAGCAATGGGGAATGCCTTCTCACTGTTGAATATTACGTTAGTCCAAAATCGTCTGCTAAAAACCTTTCGGTTTTCATTTTCTTACCTTCAAAATTGGAAATTGGAAGCATTGCGATTATTGGAGAGTACCTTTTGTTTGAGTGATCAGGGAAATTTTCCCAAATAAAAGCAAAATACTATCCCTGCACTCAGTCTGCTAGCAGCTCCATCCCCAATCCTCTTCAATCCACCCTAGAATTCCCCAGCTAGACTT
>JAQGAO010008894.1:0-10040 GCA_034697705.1 Ommatoiulus sabulosus | reverse complement strand
ACCAGTGTTGTTGCTCTGATCCATCAAGAGTTGTGGTATGCGTAAGTTAACGTTATGCCTGTTCTCAATTCCAATTTTGGAGAATTTGACTTCATCTGTTTATGAAAAATTTACAAGAAATATGTAATTATCATCTTATTGTGCAGGATACAAATGCTGAACTTAGGATAGATTAAACAGCGAACATGACATTTGTAAATTAGAAAAAAATTAGAAATTGTTGTACATTGCGTTTTTAGTTGTGTTTTTACCGTTATTTTTCTTTGCCTCTAAATTTGTGTGACTTACTATGTTAATTATAATAGTTGTTAAATGTTAATGTAGTTTTCATTGCAGATTTAAGGAAAGGGTTTAATTTTTTATGCCTTTAAGGAAAGGGTTTAATTTTTTATGCCTTTAAAATTTTATAAATCAGGATTTTCTATTTAATTTGCCTTTATACCTGTAATGTGGCTGGCAGATAGACTCGCAGACTCGAAGATAGTAGTTCATATCTACTTCGACCACTTGCTGATGGAAAAAATTAATTTCTTTTGTTGTTTAACAATAGTTGTTAGTGAATGAAATAAATTTATATTCATTTTTACACAAAAATAACTGGTTATCATTAAAATAGTGTTAAAAAATAAATATTAACTTGGTTTGCATTTAGGTTCCTCCACAATCCATTTCCCAGTAGGTGGACACGTTTTCATAGTTGGTCCATCAACTTCAAAAGATTGATCACAGGAAAATGTAATTATAGATCCTGCCTTGCAAAAAACTTCCATTTGACTGCTATAAGATAAAAAAGAAAAATCCTGTAACTATCGTTATAATGTAAAGCAATAATTTTTGCACTTGCACTACGAAGCACTTTTCCACGAATTTACACTTGCACACAGTGTCATCTATTGACACCGTTGTCAAACATTCGATGATTAAGCAGTTTCTGTCAAAGCCGTTTTTACATAGCTTAAGATTATGGGTTGGATTTTAAACTGGAATATTAAATGGGGGTGATAAGTCCAGGGTCCTGGCCATTTATGGCAGTGATGAGGTGCCCCGTGATCATCAATTGTCACTAAATGGCCAGGCAGTATGTCAGGTTAACCAGTACAAATACTTGGGTGTAAATTAGCAAAATATTACAAAGAGAGTAGAAGATAAAAGTGAGAATCAAAGGGTGTCGCTTGGGAATCTCCTTTGTATGGTAGCCTTACAATCATTTAACAAGTATGATATCATAAGGTGGTCTGGAATGAAGTCTGGTTGCCAGCAGTTACCTATGCAAATGATGTTCTTTGTTTCAGCAATGCACTAACATGTGAACTAGAATATACATGTATGTAGAGGCAGAAGGTCAGAGCAGCTTTGGGGCGAACAAGTTTAGCGCTATAGAGGCCCTGCAGGTGAGATGGTATGGTCGAGCTTTGAATCACATGAAATGATAAGAAAGCTCACCTATATCAGGAGATTGTGGAACATGGATAAAAGCTAAAAAGTCAGACAGGTGTATGAAATGTTTCGGGGGCAGGGATGGAACACCAATTGGTTGTGGAAAATTAAATTTAGTGTTGATGCTCTCTGCAAGAGCTGGTGGGCTAAATCTGATGCAGTAATCAAAACAATAGTCAGGAATTGGGAGACAAGGGTGTGGCAGGGTAGCTTTTACAAGAAGAGTACAATGGAGCACTACAAAAGCAAGAAAAAGATATGCAAGTAATACCTATACGACAATTTGTATACCAGTGCTTAGCTCTTTGGGGCTAGAGCAGGTGCTCTTAATTGAAATGGACAAGCTACTGTCTAAGACAGAAAATAAGCTCTGAGCTAACCATGAAGAAGTATTAATTTTGGCTAACCATTAATTAATGCGTTGAATTTCACTGACTTTTTCAAAATGTGCCATTCTTCCCTGACTTTTCCTGATATTTTAAAGTTTCCTGACTTTTAAAATTTTTCCAGGTCTGAAGGAACCCTGTAATTTTTCCCCATGCAGGTTTTGCAAAATCGTTTATAACATTATCATATGTAAATTTTGTCGTTGTTTATAGAAATTTTTTAAAAGCCTGGAAAAGTCATGAAAATTAAATATGAGTTTTCTGGAAGAAACCATTCTAATTTTCTCGATGCCATTTTGATAAATTGTTCTCTAATATTGTGGCGAGAATCTTTGAAGGATTATTTCAATAGATTTAAAATATTATTTGAAGTTCGACCTTAGGAAAACAAATGAAAGACATTTTAAAAATTCCCCCCATTTATTCACAATTTTTTTTTTCAGAATTTTTTGTGTGTTTAAAATTGTATGTTTAATTCATATGAGTATAAATTTTGCGGCATAAAACTATGTAGTTTTTCAAAGATTAAGGGCAATTGAGAACATGCTCCCATAGCTTTCAACTGGTGGCAATGTGTTGTTTGCTAGATAGATAGATAGATGTTGTTACTTCTTTAAAACAGAGGGCTATATATTTAGTAAGTGTGCACATACATGTATGGGCTACATTGTGAGGCTGAAACTAACCGTGTCAGGGTTGAGACATTTGATGGAGCTGCTAACATGTCACTAAGCTGTTTAATCAGTTAGGATGTAACCGTTGTCATTTTTAGGGCTCCCCAAACCCAGCAAGTCTACCAGGGAATATCTTTTCAGTCATCAGAAACAGGTTCTAGTTTTGTGCAGTTCTTTACACTCTTTACAGTTAATAAATATTTTATGTGAACTTACCTGGTTTTGATTCGGCAACCTACCATCCATGGATACATCATTCTATCAACTAAACTATCATCACTCTCTTCTTAAAAGTGTCTTGAGAGTGTAGAGAAGAGGAATCGAATGTCTGAATTGAAGGAATGTTTGTGTACAAAGGTAGCATGCATATTAAATGTCAGATTAGATCTTTTTTGGCATCAAACATGCTCCTGTAGGCATAATGTTTGTGAAATACTTCAAAAGGTCGACATTTCAAAATATGGAAACAAGAATATTAAATCAAGTGTTTAGGATTACTCTCAAAATTCAAAACTACCGAAATCTAATAAAACAAATTACAAAGTTACTTCATATTTGAAGTATATCTGTCACCCAATGAAGTAGCAGACGCCACCACAATAGTCTATTTATAAGAGATGCATTAAGGGTACATTATCAGCCGACATCATCGGCGATCAGCCTGATTTTTAGTGACTCGAGAAATGGAAAGGGGTTTCCATATTGAGAGTCAGGTTTAATGTTATGGCCAAACTTTATGGACGACCATTATGGAGACCCTCATCCACGGCCATTATGGTAGAGGAAATGTGATAAAAGGGTGTGAAAATGGTAAAGGGGTTATTTTTTCTGGTTAGCGAACCACCCTAGTTTAACCCTCAGGTGCTCCAGAGTACTGATGGAATATTGTGGAGTAATTGGACGTGTGGATGAAAAGATCCTGTGGATCAAATTAAAACCAAGATGGACGCATTTTCTTCTATATATATAGATGTGTTTTGTGTCCGCCCAACCTTCAACAAAAGGTGGGTCGGGATGAAGCATTCTACTGTGGAGCAATGGTTGGGACCGGCGGGGAATGGTTCATGGACAGATTTAATTGGAAAGTTAAGATGCCTGCAGCAAAAGGCCTGTTGATTAGATGGTGGTCGCTGAAACTGCGGGTGGGCCAAATAAATGATGTGGTGCTGAGTCGTATGTAGGAGGAATAATGATGGAGAAAGGATATTTTATACCAGTTTTAGCATATCCTAACAGAGGTTCCGTAACAAATAATTCGCTATACATTCAGTTTAATTCAGTTATTGATGTAGTGCCACTAATAGAAGTGTCCGTCTCAAACAATTTGTTATGAATTTATCATTTCATCAAATCTATCCAAAAGTTAATTTGAAACAAATCAAAGCTCCGGCTAACCAAGAAATGAATAAGGGTCATGAAAACTAATGTCACATAAAAGAAAAGTTAAGTAGAGTGAGAGTAGTGTAATTGCACCAAAAAGTTTTAGAATAGAAAAAGATAACTTGGATAGAACCCCTTTAGTTCTTTTGAAAATAGTAACAGAAATGCCTGATGCAGTACCAAAAGTTTATTATGAGCTGAGGAAGGGTATAAGGCAAACAGTGAATTGTCCATTCGTGATTTCTTTATAAATTTAGAAAATGTTGGAAGTCAAGGTCAATGTAATCAAGATCAGCTAGTTAACATTGCTAGATGCCAAATGATAGGCAAAGCCAGGAATTATGCATTTCCAGCAGCAATAAAAGATTTGGATTATCTGAATTTTAAGAAAGCTGTTCTTGAAGGATTTGGTCATGTAAACCCGAATGTGCAACTTAGACAGTTCATAAAGTGTACACAAGATGAAAATGAGGATCCTAGAGATTGTACCTCATGACAAACTTATTATAGAGAAATTAATTTAGGAACTATCTAAGGATGTCAATAACATATCTGTGTGAAAAAATAACTTAGAGGAAGTTTCTTTTAGGATTACATAACCCAGTAGGCAGAGCAGTCATGAGCAGGGATCCCAAAGATTTTAAAACAGCTGTCAAAATTGCTGTTGAGAAAACTGAGAATTAGGCTTTATCTGATGATAAAAAACTGTAATTGGAAAATTGCAGACAGAAATGTATCCAAAGGAACATTAGAAGCGCTTTTGAGAAAATAATAATCACTAGAAAGTACAATCAGTTCTCTTCAGTCATGGATTCAACAAAAGCAAAGTGAGATTATAAGATGTCAAACTTGTGATAACATAGGACATACTACTAATATGTGTTTTCCGACTCAAGTTACAAGAAGTTTTTATACTTTAAAATGATTCAAATGTGGCTTAATTGGACATTATGCAAAAATTGTACTGGGATACAATGTCAATTTTGTGGCAGACGAAGTCATACATCAGTAAACTTTTTTGATAACATGAAGCAAGAACATTACAGAAATGTTCCAAAAACGGATAGATAAGCGGAAGAC
Source organism: Ommatoiulus sabulosus (assembly GCA_034697705.1). Classification (NCBI taxonomy): domain Eukaryota; kingdom Metazoa; phylum Arthropoda; class Diplopoda; order Julida; family Julidae; genus Ommatoiulus; species Ommatoiulus sabulosus. The sequence goes on along the minus strand of JAQGAO010008894.1, from coordinate 5,083 downwards.
AAAAAAACTCCTCCCGGATCAAAACAACTTTACATGACAAACAATGTTTGGTTCATATCCAGGTGATGCAAGTGTTTATATTTAAATTCATGGCAAAAAGTACAGTTTTTTGGTAGACACAAAAAGTCAAACTACATTATTTGCTAGGAAATGTGCTTCAAACCAAGCTTTTTGATTAAGTTCAGAATATAAAACAAATTCATCATGTGTAAGAATTAGTGGTCAACTAACCGAAAAAAAGGTGTTGAAACCATTCCACTCAAACTTCTTTTTGAAGACCAGAATGGTTGGAAATTTAGATGAAATAATTGGAGCCGACTTTAAAAAAACTCATGGAGTGGTCATTGAACTACAAAAGAGGTAATGTACTTTGCCAAAACCCTAAAGAGGAAGATTCACCTTCGACATCAGCCAAATGTAGGTACTTATTAAAAGACAGACATTGTAGCCATAGTTGCTGTTAGGATAGTCATGGTAAAATCACTCAAAGGTAATAGTACCCCTGATGAGAAAATTAAAGGAATTCTCAAAACATCACCTCCAATCAATCCACATTTAGCTGTTGCAAGAGCTTTGTTAAGACCTAACAATGGCCTTGTATCTGTTAGACCCTATAATTTAGGATGAAACTTAGGTTCTATAAATGAATTAAGATAGCAGTTTGATATAAGACTAAAAGTAAGATTGTTGACCATTAGGTTAACCAAACTTTATTGAAAAAAGCATTGCAATAAGTTAACTTAGTGCGGATTGATACACAGTATCACGAAAATTTATTTAATTGCCTTGGAAGATCTCTGCATGTCATTCAACTAACTCGAAAAAATGTAGGTGAATGTGCAGTTATGAAACACCACATTTGAATCCACATTTATCAGCCACCCTATAGAGTTTAACTTGTATATGTTCAACAAGAACCATGGAAAAAGGAGATACAAGACATGAAAAATCAAAGGTGCGATCCAACCTTAAAATTCATCTTATTCAGCACCTGTGGTAATTGTCAAGAAAATCGATAACAGATTTGTATCTATTACTAAACATACAAGAAACATTAGATAAACTTGGACAAGCTAAATATTTCAGTGACCTTGACATAGCAAGTAGGTACTGGCAGATTTAAATGGATCCAAAAGCAAGACAGAAAACTGCTTTTAGAGTACCAGGACAAGGTAGATTCGAATTCAATCGAATGCTTTTCAGACTTAAAAACGCTCTTGCTACTTTCCAAAAAACAATGGAAATATTATTAAAAGGTTTAGAAGGTGAATGTGGTTTCATTTCCCTGGATAGTATCAGCATATTTGGGAGATCAGCTAAGAAACACTTAGAAAACCTAGCTAAAGTATAAGAAAGAATACAAGAAGTAGGTTTGAAGATACAGTTGTCCAAATGTCAATTTTTGAAAAATGAATCAAAATACTTGGGACACATTGTTTTAAGTCAAAGAGTTAGACCTAACCCAGAAATTCAGGAGCTATTCAGGAATATCCAAAACTTAGGACAGTTCGAGATATCAGAGATTTATTGGTTTTGTTGGAAAATATCAAAGGTTTATCCCAAATTTTGCATACATTGCAAAACCATTGACAATTTTAGCTTGAAGGGTGACGAATTTGTCTGGACTATAGGACATCATGATGCATTTTAATGATTAACAGACAGTTTAATAACTTATCCATTTCTTAGATTTCCTGAGTTTGACAGACCTTTTGTTTTGACAACTGACTCTTCAGGATTTGCAATAGGAGCTATTTTATCTCAAAAACAAAATTAAACTGTTTCTAATTGGTTATGTCTGTTAACAATTTAACAAAGCTGAACAAAACTATTTAGATACTGAATGTGAGTGCCTTGCTGTTATTTGCGCCATTAAGCAATTTTAAACTAAAAGATTACGAATTTCAAATTGTTCATTGCCCTTGCAAGTTGCAAACCCATGCAGATGCTTTAAGCAGGATAGTTATGGCTGTCATGAAAGAGGATCCACCCGATGATTTTCTACGACAAATTCTAAACAGACATCCAATAAGGGATGCACAATGTTCAGATTTGAAATTGAAGACAATTATTTAACTTCTCAAAGAAGGTAATGAAATTAAACCTTATTTCTTAGACAATGATAGGTGTTTTTTCAGACGTCATACGTCAAGTGAAGTTCCTTCAAGAAAAAACTATTTTCAATTATTGGTACATGTAGTACCTCCATGTATTGTTACAAGCTTATCATGATGCACCACATTCGGCACACCAAGGTCCAGGAAGAACATGGAGAAAATTGAATGAGCTACAACTGCTTGACCCTATTAAAGGGAAGTTTGATAGGATCAGCATGAATATCATGGCTCCATTACCAGTTAGTCAAACAAGACTTAACTGGTTTTAAAACTTTCCACATTTTCTAGGGTAATGTTTGCAAACGGTCGAGCTTTTTCCGGGGCAAGTGTGCAAAATTTTCAACAAAATGCTGGTAATTTTATAAAATATTAAATCCTTTATGGGCAAATTTTGTAAAAATTCTACTATTTATCGATCTTTTTTGCAACATTTTTAAATACTAAGTATTGATATTAAAACGTAGTTGAACAAATCTTTGGCCTATTTAGCAAACTGAGAATTTTTATAATAAAATCTAAAATAGAAGGTGAACAGAAAAGACTTTGCATCCGAAGATAAAATTTCTCTTATAAGGCCTGACAATGATGGTTATGGGTATCCATTGAAAACTAATACCTACAGCAGACTTTTAGGATACAGACACAGTTTAGTGGTAAGGAAATAAATAGGCATTTCTTAGGCAGAGAAACTAGAAGTAGATTAAAAAGAAATATATTATTTAACTCACCTTTTGCTGTTAGTCATCATGCCTCCTGACAGTGGTGTACTTGTATCTGCATTAAAGCTTGCTGTTTGTTGAGTATATTGTAAAGTTGAAGTAGTTTGTAATTTAACATGCATTGATGGTGATTCAACTGTTGCCTCATCTTCACTGGGAACTGTAACGTCTGTCATGTCAGCTTTGGAATTTGTAACTGATGCCTCTGCTTCATTGGCATTATTTATAGATGATACTGGATAATTGTTTGTTACAGATGATTCTATTAGAATTAGAATTACACATAATTAAAAGACAAATTTGAAAACAAATTTGTAACAAAGTATCTCAGATTGAAACCTTAGGGAAGAGTTCAAAGTCAATGTACAACTAATAAAGTAAATCAATGGTTACAGTTATCAAAATGCACGTGTTTAAACATTCACACACCTAAAAATTATAATCTTTGTAAGGCATTAGTAGAGGTGCAATTGCAACATAACCTTCCCCCAGAATTTAACAAAGAGTTACACACCACTGATGGAAGTACAATATTAATGCATGTTTAACAATTTTTAGGATTTATTGTGCAGCTGCAATTTTGAGGGTGATCTGTAATTGTATGCTTAAATACACTAACACCTCTTACTGAGCCTGTGTATTGCTCGGTTAGAGGTATTTACATTTTCCATATTTATGATTATAATGCTTAGAGATTTGTATAATTTGACTGCAGATGATTGTGCACAGGCATTGGTTCTGCATTAGAAACGTAGGAGCTATAACAGAATGGGATAAGTTTGGTGTTGCTATATACATCAGTATCCCGAATAATGCAGCAGTATAGTAAGACTGGTAACTATTTCAGAATACCTTGGCAGAGTAGACTTCTAGCAAAAACACATGTACAGGAATGTTTTCAACAATTTTCAGCTTTGCAACAATGGTTTGTAACTGCAAGATTCTAGCAGGTACAGCTTAAAGACAGCATTGTGTTTGAATTGGCACTGGAACCATTTGCGAACGTCTTCCTTTCTTGCAGGAGCTGTTGTTAGGATGGGCCTAATAAACTAGCTACTCCTAATTAGCCCGAAAATATCACTTTAAATCGTGGGAGTAAGCAGTTTAATGGCATATGTGATGGTTGTAAATTGCCAGAGCATTAAAAACAAGGCTTTAAATATCAGAGAGGCAGTACAATACTATTCTTCTGATATTGTCCTAGGGTCTGAATCATGGCTATCAGCTGAAATTGCTGATACAGAAATTTCCCCGAGTAACTTTACTGTGTATCGAAAAGATGGTTACGGTTGTGTATTTATTGCCCACTACGAAAAATTTGTTTCTGTAAGGAAAAAGTGCCCAGAGACAGGCTGTGAATTAATTGCATGCAACACATTATTAAAAAAAATGGTAAAAAATTAATAATTGATTACTTCTACCACCCAAGTGATTTACCAATCATTTGGCAAAATTTATTTAATCAATGGATACTTTTTTTCCATGGCAAAACCAAACCAATAATTATTATTAGTGGAGATTTCCACTTTCCAGGTATTGACCAGAAAAACTGCAACCACATCCCCTCCTCTCAATTTGCATCCAGTTCAAAAATGATTTTATAGTACCTATCATCTCACTCACAAGAACAGTTTAATAAACATCTAACAAAAGGGAGAAATACTCTCAAACATTTAATTACTAACTCTCCTGAGTCATTCTCAAATGTTCAAGCTGAAGCTGGCATTAGTGATCATGATAAGTTTTGTCACTCACCTGAAAAAGAACTTGCACTTAGGAAAATGTTGTATCAGTTAAATAAGGCTAACTGGCCAAGTTTTAGAAAATTTGCTGCTGATAAACTTTGTTGCATTGGAAGGTTTCTTTGAGAGAAATGTTTGTGGTAACTAAAATATTTTTAAAAATACACTTGAGGAAGGAATTTCAAAATTTAATCCATCCAAATTAATTCGCCATAGCTCAGATCGATCCAGTCTAGTTCAATACCAAAATCCGCCGCACTTTGTGCAAAAATTGAGAATTCTTAGAAACGGGCTAAGAAGTTAAAATAGCAACGGACTAGAAATTCATTTGAAAAGTCGAAGATCAAAGTTCAAGAAATTAATTTTTGATACACATTCAAATTTCAAGAAATTTCGACTTGGGAGTCTTTAAAAGAAGATCCTAAGTTTTTCTGGAAATATATTAAATCCATACACAAAGGGTCCAATTCTGTATCTGCACTGAACGACAAAGATGGCAAAGTGA
>JAQGAO010008893.1:0-10042 GCA_034697705.1 Ommatoiulus sabulosus | reverse complement strand
GGTGAAGTAATCCAAGATATTCCTCCGAACTTTGCAGTACGCAGCGGTCCCGAATAGGATTTCGACATACACGCAAGGAGGTATTCGACAAAGTATCATGGGGTAAGGAACACACTGCTTTTGCATTATTTCCAAAATATTAAATTTTAACTCCTTTTGGCCTGAATCTCGAAATTATACTGAAGATATTTTATGACGATCACTCTAGGCCTCAAAACACAGTGTGCTCCTTACTCCCATGATACTCTGTCGAACCCATGCATGGCATACATGCTATAATTATACTCATGTATTCTTATCAAGCTATATTAGCACATGGTATACTCCAGTGCATTTCTTTTATCATAATCTCGTAGCATTATCGTAGATTTTTTCATACCAAGGTGCATTATATTCGCACGTTTTTAGCATGCAAACCTGACCATATGGTCATTCCTCAGGAGGACTGTAACCCCTGACTATAGCTTAACAACCTCTTATCTTCCTAATGGAGCTTATACCCTGGTTTCTAGGTACTCCATCATTGTGCATTTGGTCCCAAATATTGGATCCCAATCTTGACCACCATGCCCACCCAGTTCATCTTGTGACTGTCATGTTCTCACACCTGACTTGATCCCATTCTTACTTGTCTTTCGACTAGGTGTTCCCCATAGTCTCAAAATTTAGAAATTTACCTGTTTTCAATTTTAAATTTGGGGGGGTTTGAGGCGAACACAGAACAGACGCAGGATGAACCTGCCACATTACACCATGGGTGGTACTGCATCTTCAGGATGTCAGACCACATTGGTTTCCATTTAAGATTACAGTGAGTATCAGGCTACGTCCTCCCCCAGAAAGGCACCCACGTAGCCTGATCAAAGCACCTGCGTAGCATGCAGTGCCGCATTGCAGTGGTGCTACACAGGATGCTAAACCAACCACAAAACTCTGTGATTGGAGCAAACACCCATTAAAGGTCATTGCCAGATGACCAGGGGCATCTGGAATGGACCCAAGGTCCATTCCTAATACTCACTGGAATGGACCCAAGGTCCATTCCAGATGGCCCTGGTGGGTCACCACATGGCCATGGGACCTTTCTAAAAAAACCATAAGCTCCAACACACAAGAGACAGACAATCAATCCAATTCAGACATTCTTAAGGTCTCTTAGACTTCAGATGCTTTATACTCAATTCGAGTTCACTTTTATGCTGGAAACTCTATGATGCACATATCATCCCAGAGTTCCATAATCAGTTATTTTATGTAATACTAAAACCTCTACCACTGAGGATAATGTGCATGTGCTCACCTTTGCTTAACGAGTTACTCACCAATCAATGTACGTGACCATGCCTATTCATACATAAAAGTCTATGCTCTAAATATCAAACCTCAAGTTTGTGCTTTCTTGACCATAAGTTACATGGTTATAACATTGTGGTGCGCACCACAAGTTATCTTCTGTGAAGTTCATCAGGCGCTGTTGCAGCTCCAGGATAAACTTCAAACCAGCTTTGGAACCAAACAAGAACCGATAAGTATCAACTTAAATATAACCCCCACGAGAACTGTTCGAACGTCGATAGCTCATTAGAACAGTCCTTGCTATCTCCCCAGATTGCAACCCTCTCAACTGGCGCCCAACATTCTGGGCCTATATTCAAGTGTGTGAAATACCTATTAACTTTCAATCAACGTGTAAGACTGATCACCTTACAAAAAGTGCGAAAAAGGAATTTGTCATACTTAGATTTGAATGCAGACTCGGAACACCGACCGCACGGTCCCCAAAATTTTTAAAATCTAAAAACTTTTGCGAATGAAAGTGTTTTCTCTAAAATTCCTAACAAAGAAACTTGTGAAAACAAAGACAAGAAGGGAGGGAAATAACAAAACTTCTTCAGTTCCCCATTCCATAATTCCCACACTCGAAAATTTTATAAGACACAGGAATGGACGCTAATACTCTTAATAATCAAACTCCTAGTACTTCTAACGTAAATAACGTCCCTCCTATTAATCCTATTAATTTTAATTTAAACATGTCGCAAAATGAGGACACAGGGGCAATCCCATTGCCTTTTACTCCTCAACCTTTACCCAACGCGGTGCCCACAATAATAACAGAGGAGAACCCCTCAGTAGTAACCTATCAAGCTGCATACGAGAACCATTTACAATGGATAGTCTCATTGCAGAATCAAGTGATTCAACTACAAGAACAAATTAAGGGAAATCAGAAAACGGAAGGGTCAAAAGATAACCCGAAGGACAGTCATAATACCCCTGCTCGTTCTCTTCCAAATTCTGCTCGAAAATCCCCACCAAATCAATCACCTACACAGGCAAATGACGAGGAAAGGATGGAGACAGAATCTCCCACTCCCTCGGAAAATCCCTTGGACAGTATTGCAAATCTCGTGTCAAGGTTGCCTGATCCAGACCCTGTGGTTCGGGGTCCATCAGGTATAAAAGAGTCCCACCATGACAAAATCCTTAGGGTTTTTAAAACTGTCACGCCATTTTCAGGCAAAAATGATGATTTTCGAACCTGGATTGCCACAGTGAAATCTGTTTCTTCGCTGTTTAGCATTCCTGACACTGCCATGTTTTCTTCATTAATTTTCTTACAGAAGGGCAATGCCTTGGAATGGTGGCATGCCCACCATCCATTTATTAATAATTGGAAGGAGGCTCTGGAGGCAATGAACGATAGGTTTAGCACCCATCTAACTGACTCTTTTCTCTGGCCTAACATTAGTAAATACGGTCAGAGATTTGGTCAACCGGTGAGGGACTACATTTCTTTAATAGCCACTCAATTTGACCTATTCAATTCACCCCTAAACCAAAAACAAATGGTAACATTAGTATTTGGGGGAGTACATCCCTTGTTACAAAATCATTTCGATGATGACATATATTGTAACCATAAACCAATTGCAAAAAAGGGCTTGTCAAATCGAACGACGTCTCATGAATTCAGGAGACTGGCCAAAAACAGATGCAGGCCACGGTCTCGGTGATAGGGAAAAGATAAGGGACAAGCATCAGCTTCTGACACGTAAGAAAGAAACTGGTGCTCGCCCCAATCCACCTCCTAACACTACCAAAACACCAGTAAAACCATCAGTTCCTGATAAGCAAAAGAAGAAGGAATTTACACCTTCCACTTCGTCCACACCGGACAAAAAGTCGAAATTCAGTAAGAACAAAAATCCAAAAATCAAATCCGATGGAGATAAAAATATTTACTGCTTTGTCTGTGGCTACATTGGAGTTAAGTCCACAGAGTGGTTAAATGAGTGCTGGAAGATAGCAGGCAAATCCAAGCCAAAACCGGCAAAACCTGCTACCACAACAACAGGATATTGGGATTATAGCAGCCTCCAATCAGCAGCCAGGAGATTTGGGTCGAGGAGATAAACCAGCTATAGTAAACTGTTTGCTTATTAATAACTTGGACATCATTCAGGAAACTATGACAAAAGAATTGATGATTATACAGTGTTCGGTAGCCCAACTCACCATGCAAGCCCTATTGGACAGTGGCTCGAATGCCACTGTAGGTGGTGATCATCTGTATAACCACCTAGTGAAAAATCCATACCAATTGCAACGTAGTACTCGGTCCATACAGATGGTTGACCAGCAAGTACGTGAGGTGGAAACATTTCACGCATTCGTCCCCATTGGACTTGAGGGATGCACATTCCACCTTTCCATACTGGTCATCCCATCCTATAAGACTGAGAAATTAATATTAGGGAGCGACTTCATGCATTTAGCGGGCGTCCGAATAGATTTTGCCACTGATAAATGGTCCTTTACAAACAAAAACAAAGAAATCGTTCCCATATTCCATGTTAAGTACTCCTCAACATGCCACGTATACAATAGATAATGTTGCGGGAAGATGAGGGAACTCATCTGACACCGCCACAGCGACGTCGAGTGAACACCTTACTACTATTGCACAGACAGGTCTTTTTTCGGAAACTCTACATCCTGCACGTGTGCAACCCCAGGTACACACGTTAATACCAGACTCTAAACCACAGTCTGTGAAGTTATATAACTTCTCTCCTAAAAGGAAGCTGCAAATGGCAGAAAAAATTTCAGCATTAATCTCAAAAAAATACCTGGTACCCACAAACTCAGAATGGGCCGCTTCATCCATGTTAGTTGCCAAAAAGGATGGACCGGAAGACTTAAGGTTAGTCACCGACTTTCGCGCACTCAACCGTGTCACGGTGCCAGATGCGTACCCTGTTCCAAGAATCGACAGTATTCTGGCTGAACTACAAGGAGCCAAATACATGTCAACAATGGATCTGACCAATTGTTATTGGCAGATCCCAATAGCTAAAGAATGCCAGAAGTACTTCTCTACCATTACCCCAAAAGGCACCCTTAGCTACACCAGAATGCCAATGGGCGCACGGAATTCCGCTGCCCATTGCCAGCGGGTGGTCGACGAAATGATGTCGCACCTCCCCAATGTAAAGAACAAGACGTACCAAGACGACCTATTAGTAGCTGCGGATGAATTTGACAAACACTGGTTAGACATGGATAGGGTATTCCAACTCATACTTCAGTATGGATTTTCCCTAAAGCGTAAAAAGTGTCACTTCTTTAAGGATAATGTGGACTACTTGAAACACCACATCTCCCAAGAAGGAATTAGTCCAAATGCGGACAAAGTCAAGGCAATTCTACATTTACCTTATCCCAAGAATGCCAAAGAAGTGAAATCCTTCGTGTCGTCCTGCCGGTGGTTTGCCAAATTCATCCCCAATTTGGCACAGGTAGCGTCTCCACTGTATAAATTACTAAAAAAGGATGCAGAATTTATTTTCGATCAGGCATGTCAATTTTCGTTCAACTTACTAAAGGACAGACTGTGCCAGGCTCCAATTTTGAAGCAACCTGATTTCTCCAAAAGCTTCAGGTTGTTCACGGATGCCAGCCATGAAGCCATGGGGGCAGTTCTGGTCCAAGGAGATGAGCATCCGTATCACGTCATTGAGTATGCATCCAAGCTACTCACTAAACCACAGCTAAACTACTCCACTACGGAGAAAGAAGCACTTGCGGTTATTTGGGCAATCGGGAAGTTTAGGGGATATCTTGATGGTATGCCCTTCATTGTCCACACTGATCATCGACCTCTACGCTGGCTGATCACTCTTAATCAGCCACAGGGTCGATTGGCCAGATGGGCATTGTCAGTACAGAACTATGTCTTTGACATAGAGTACATCCCCGGTAAATTGAACGTAGTTGCCGACTTACTTTCACGGTCCGTGGGTAGAGATCCAGAACCGGTGGTGGTCATCCAATATTTCCTTACGGATGAACAACCCATCACTGAGAGCGAGTTTCAGACTGCGCAGATGGCCGATCACCAGTGTGCGCATATAATCAATGCACTAGAATCTAGTGCAGATTACGACGCCGCAGAAGCAAAAACCTTCTTAGGAAGAGGATACGTGCTATTAGACAAAATTTTGTACAGACACTTGCCTGAAAGTGAGGATGACAACCCAAGATTGGTCATCCCTAAAACACTACAAAACCGAGTAATTGCTTGGAATCATTCCAGTAATGCTGCGGGACATCAAGGGATTAGTGGCACCCATGCACGCCTGATCCAGAAATATTTCTGGAACAATATGCGGAAAACAATTAAACAGTATATAATGTCATGTACTGACTGTGCCAGGTATAAGCCTGACAATCAGGCGCATGTGGGATTGACCACGAGTCCACCGGTCAGACCGAGATTCGATGATGTCAGTATTGACATCATCGGACCTCTAACTGCCTCAGTAGAGGGGCATACCTGTATCCTGTCAATTGCGGATACCACCACGGGGTATATCGAGTTGTTTCCCATCTCTGACACCAGAGCGGATACCATCTCCAAGTTACTTATAAACGAGGTATGTCTCCGATATGGGACACCAAAAACCGTGAGGTGCGACAACGGACCTCAATTTTTGGCTGCCATTATGCGGCAGACTGCGCGGTTAATGGGGTTCCAGCTGCACAGAGTTGCTCAGTATCATCCACAGGCTAATCCGGTGGAGCGTAAGCATCGTGATATAAAAGCACGATTGGCTATAGCCGTCTCGGAGAATCACGAGACTTGGGCCGAGCATCTCCCAGCAGTCCGCTGGGCTTGTAACACGGCAGTAAACCAAAATATGGGACACAGTCCCTTCCAGCTCACTTTTGCCCGCTTGCCACGGTCGCCACAGGACAATATCATGCAGTTTCATAGCATCTGCTATGATCCGGAATACATCAACACTAACCTTTCGGATTTTTTTGAACAAACTGCGTCCGTGTTAATGGAGGCCCGTGCCAATCTGGAAAAGCACCAGGACATGCGCAGGCTGCAGCAGAATGAAAAGGCAAACATAGAGGAATTCAATCTTGGAGATGAGATCCTCATCAAAAACAATCCCATTAGCTCCAAAGCGAAGGGGTATTCAGCCAAACTGGCTCCACGTAAAGATGGTCCCTTTATCATTCACCGAAAAATCTCTCCCAATACCTACGAGATATGGGATGATAATCGAAACCAATCGATGGGAGCCTTTAATATCAAGGACTTATCCGCATTTCCAAGTAAATTAGGTGAAAATGACATTCAAGAACTACCTATTACCCACAAACGATCTCGTGGTAGGCCTCCGAAGTCTGCTAACAAGTCCACTCCATTGGAAGAACCAGAGAAATCCAATACTGGAGAAATTCGGCAAAATTTAGAGATTCTGAAAACACAAAATTCAAATTTGGCGCCTATTACAAATACAAACCAAAACAAACCGTCGGCCATAATGGCCGCCGCACCACGTGACTGCAGTGATGACGTCGCTCTGGAGAGGGACTTGTCAGCAGACTCCGTAACGCCATCTAGTGGGAAATCGAGACAACTTTCCCCTTCCAAGGGAAAGTCTCAAAATACCTGTACTGGTAGGCCTAGGGGTCGACCGAAAAGTTCTGTAAAAACTCCACAAAAATCAGTACAGTCCAAATCCATTAGCAACGATAATCATATCAATAAAATGGTTGACAAAAGCATCGAAAAATTTATTTCGGGTGGCATTCCAGGAAAATCAGACCAAATCAGTTCAAGAGGGAGGGTTATTTCCAAGCCTACACGTTTTCTGCAATGTGCTTACTTTTCAGATATGAGAGCACAAGTTTTAGAAGTCATTGAAAAATATTCTTTACAAGAATTTTCAAAATTTGTGAAGGACGCCATGGTGTACTTTCAACAACAAGGCATCCTCCACTTCAGTGCAAGAATTTCGATGTCTAGGAAATTGGCATTAGCTCACTTTAAAGAGCTTACAGAGCTCAATGCCACACATCCCTTTGAATCCAATCCCTTTAGGACAGCCCCTTATAAATTGGTCAGGGCAGCAAAGTTATGCAATAGAAATTGTCTGATGACCACCCTCATCCCAATATTCGATGACCCTCTTGACCCTGAGCTCTTTTTGGGAGGAAGCTTTGAAATGGATAGGGTCTTGTTAGCAAAATATCTAGCTGGGGGAAGTCAGCAATGACGTCCACCCCAGCTCCTGGGGTGTCCAGTTTTACGACTTCGCACGTGTGAAGTCGGCAAACTGGACATTCAGGGGATCAAAGCAAAGAGCGCGCCTCAAGCATTTCATTGTCCAGTTTTATGGGATTTTAATGGGTGCACAATTAACGGACTTTTCTTCGTAATTCTTGTAAACAGTGACATCCTGAGTGCCCAGCTTAACTGGGGTGACAGGCAATTTACGTCCAAAATGAACGGTTGCAGTGCACACGTGCTGTACACTGTTTATCTCTGCAAAGAACTTAAAATTTTCACACCAAGTAATTTAATACCAAGTGTCCACCCAACCTTAATTCTGGCATTCTCATATAAAAGGGGGTACCCCCCAAGCTTGTCTTTGTCCTTATCTTTAAGTCGAAGTGACAGGTTGTGTCTCAGTCTGCTACTACTTCTAAAAATGCACAGATATCATCCCTATGATCAATCTGCAAATCCAAGGCAGAATCCTGCCTATAGGTATGCCACTTATGGTGGATACCAACCCAGTTACCACTATGGATGGACTCCACAACATCACCAACAAGTTGTGCCTGCCAATGTCATCAGACCAACGCCAATATGGCCTGGGCATTGCTGTACACAACATGCAAATCAATGTCAGATATGCAGACCTGGGGTAGTTTGCAGAGCAGCTGATCTGGCCATGCAACAGGAATATGTACTTCAAAATGCACCTTACCACATGGAAAATGGCCCAAATCCGCTGTTGCCTGACGTTCTGCATACTCCAAACCCTGGTCCACGTCACATCCAAAGGGCTCGGGACAGTGATGAGGTCCTGTTGGACCTATGTGCTCGATATATTCTGCGGAGGTCAGCTCGAATATCTGCCATGGGAGAACTGGATCCTCCACCACGTGGAACAGCTGATCGAGCTGTTGCCACACCTGATCGACCGGCTTCGAATTTCTCGGACGTCTCATCGATCTCCTCCACGGAATCATTCCATCCCACTCCACGTGCTTTTCGCCAACAACCTCAACGCACAACACGTGCCATTGGCACCACGGACGTCACCCAGGATCCCATCCTGGAAGCGCACGTGGTTGCACATGCAAGCGAAGCAACCACCGTGGACAATCACGAGGACCAGCCCCAATCCATGATGGCTGCTTCACAAGCAAGCACAACCATTAATAATGGAACTTTTTACCTGGAACATCGTAATCCAACACCTGCGCCACAACTCGACGATCATAACGCGCCCAACCATCACCAGCAGACGCTCCACCCCGAGATGGGAACCTGGATGACGCCTGGATGCCCATGCGCAACGGCGCTAAGCCTTTCGGCCTTTCCACCATCTACCTGGTACGTGCAAATGATGCCACCTGCGGAGTCAGCTGATCGCTCAGCTGAGCCTCCCAAGATGGCGCCGCACACACAACATGGAGTACCGGTGTTCGGTGCTTCGTCCGCCGTCGATTCGGACTCGAACACCGGCATTCCCCCTCGGCAGGATCCCGCGATCGTTCCCAGACGCGAGGACACGTCGTCCGCGTTGGACACCACGGATCCGGCCATCATTTACTCGCCATCATCACTCCAGTCATACCGCATTCTTGACACCATCCATTCCCCGGATCCGGTGATGTCCAGCGATGACGACGTGATTCCAATTGGATACAACAATGGCGAAGTGATCCAAGAAATCCCTCCGAACTTTGCAGTACACAGCGATCCCGAATAGGATTCCGAAAATACAAGCAAGGAGGTACTCGACAAAGTATCATGAGGTAAGGAACACACTGGTGTTGCATTATTTCCGAAATTTTAGAATTTATTCCCTTTTGGTCTCAGTCTCGAAATTGTTCTGAAAATAATTTTGACAATACCTAAATTTCAAATCACAGTGTGCTCCTTACTCCCATGATACTCTGTCGAACCCATGCATGGCCTATATGCCAATATTATGCCAATATTATAACCAAGTATTCTTATCCAGTTATCGTAGCACATGATATATTCCAGTGCTCTTATCTTATCATAATATCATTGCATTATCGTAGATTATTTGCATTCCCAAGTGCCATGTATTCGCACGTTTTTTAGCATGCAAAACTGACCATATGGTCGTCCCTCAGGTGGAATATAGCCCCTGAGCATAGATAGCCAATCTATATATTCCCCATGGAGCTCATACCCTGGTCACCAGGTACTCCACAACTATTGCATTTGGTCGCAAATATTGTATCCCAATCTCGACCACCATGTCCATCCAGGTCATCTTGTGCCTGTCAGTGTTCTCACCACTGACTTAGACCCATTCTCACCTGTCTTTCGACTAAGTGTTCTCCTTAGTCTCAAAATTTAGAAAATTACCTATTTTTAATTTTAAATTTGGGGGGGTTTGAGGCGAACACTGTACAGACGCAGGATGTACCTGCCACATTTAACCATTGGTGGTACTGCACCTTCAGGATGTCA
>JAQGAO010008892.1:0-10042 GCA_034697705.1 Ommatoiulus sabulosus | reverse complement strand
TTTCACGTTGTCATTGGTCAGGGAAATTTTTTTCAAACCTGGAAAAGTCAGGGAAGTTGAAAATGAAATTTCTGGGGGAACCCTGTATGCGAAAAGTGCAGTACATATGTACTATAAAGAAATCAAACTACAATAGTAACAGTACAATGTTGGAAATTGCCCAACCACCACAACTCGAAAAGAATTTTTGCATAACGGTGGCTTGGAAAAGAAATATGAAGGAAGCTGTTATTTGATCGGCTATGATTTTTTATCCATGCTATTCCCGCATTTAACTTATTCTATGGCCAGCTATGATGCACGTGATCCACGAGGAAGTTGAACAAG
This sequence comes from Ommatoiulus sabulosus, assembly GCA_034697705.1. NCBI lineage: Eukaryota > Metazoa > Arthropoda > Diplopoda > Julida > Julidae > Ommatoiulus > Ommatoiulus sabulosus. Next base: position 9,715 of record JAQGAO010008892.1, on the reverse strand, counting down.
CACATTAAAATTAAATTAGCTCCGATCTTCGTAAACAAGGTCATTTGAAAGTAAGTCACTACTCTGCATTTGAGCAATATGAATAATCTTATCAGAACTTTATGAAGGCTGCGTGTGAGGCTATATGGTAATGCTAACCGTATTTATTAGCATTTGAACATTTTCTTGAAAAGTATGCTAGATCTTTGGGGCGCACAATTTCATGGTCACCATATGCTGACCTGTGCGAGCAGAGCACGAACAATTTCAAAGGAAGGCGCCCCCTAATTTCAAAATAGCCCTTGTTCAAATTGACAGGGTGGCCACAGGTCAGGGAAGTCAGGGGAAAAAAAGTGGTCAGCATGGAAGTCATGGAAATGTTAGGGAAATTTTCCCTGCACTCAGTCTGCTAGCAGCTCCATTCCCAATCCTCTTCACTCTTCAGCTACTGTAGATTCGTAACAAAATCTAGTGTTTTGCCAAGCTCCTCATTGCAATTGTTATTTTTCATTATGACAAAAAAATTGATATGCATTAACGAGTAAGTTTTGGTCAGGGAAAAGTCAGGAAAATTGAAAATGAAAATTTTGTGGTCACCCTGAATTGATCAATTTGACCCATTCAACTTGACGCCACTAAGACCATTGGAAAATAATTGGCAAATACAGTATAAACCCGGACACACTTTCAAATATTGCCCAAAGGGGTGTTAAATTAGTTGCTGAGATGAGCGGATCCACGTCCCCTATTATTCTCAAAACGTCGGGTAGGTCAGCGGATTTTGTCCCCTCTGACGTCGAAATGAAGAAAGGTGCGATATCCTCATTGCTAAAACCTCTATTAACCCACATTTTGACTTATGGTGTCTAGCACGCCTAATTGTCTCTAGGTCACCGGTATAAATGAAAGCCATACCTCTCGAGCACCCCTTTTTTTTCGCTCATCACCGCAAATGTGCGTTGAACCAAACGGTCAAGAATTGTACTTGGCTTATTGTCTCAGCTACAACTTTCATGTACTGTCATTTCACTTCTCCAGGATTAATTATAACCTCTTCTGGTGACAATTTTAAAACTAAAAATGTAAATTTTCTCACGTTTTATTGGTCATTTTTAGTAAAAAGTTAAAAATCACATTTTATTGGTCATTTTTGGAAAACATTTTCACTTCATCGATAAATTTCGATTTTTTAAAAAAAAATCCACAATTTGTTGCTGAATTATAATCAGTTTTGAAAAAAAAATCCACAGTTTGTTGCTGAAATATAATCAATTTTGAAAAATGTTCCTCTTTTTATTGCTTTCTTTTTCAAAATTTGAGACAGCTGATTATTGTTGAATTGTTTTGCGTGTTTCTCTAATTTGCTGTTTTTGGATATTAAAAAATATGCGGTGCATAAAACCCTTGGAACGACGGACTGTGTACGTTTCCATTGCCCTCATAAAATGGTTCCAAAAAACGAAGTGAACGACTGTGCATGCATGACTGCCAAATGCTCCTCCGTTTCGGCAAACATCCACCATAATAAGGGTACTCGGGCGGAAATTCTACGAATGGCTTTTTTGGCAGTTGTCAAGTTACGAACATTGAGGAAAAAGTCGCAAAGGTCGCTTTGAATAAGCTAGCTGCAAAGGGTAACTGTTATTGAATTTCAGGAAAATACAAGCTAAATTAACTGATTGGTGGATCTTAGTCGAAATTGAGCAAGTATGAAATCATCGACCTTGGTGTCTATTGGTCAGTTAGCCATAAGAAGAACTTTAAACACGCACATGCATCTCTCTCATAATATCGTCTTCGTTCCAGTTATTTCAAAAGATGGTGAAATGAGTTTTTCTCAAATGATATATTTCGATAAATGAAGATGCCAGTACGTTTAGTGGGCACTTTCACAAAAAACTCGCAAGTAACAGTTTCTCGACAAGGCAAGTATTTCTTTCCAGAGGTTTTTTTTTTCCCATACAATCAAAAATGTTCGTTTTGTAAAAAATCATTTCGAGATGATTAAAAAAGATCACAATGCACTTGTTTTAGTGCAATGTTATGTTAAATCACAGTTGGCTAAATTCGTTTCAGCTTTTGCTGAGAATCAGATTTATTTTGTCTCTCCAGATGCAAAAGCATGTGAATAAAAAATTTCATAATAAAAAAAACTTCCTCTTGCCTTGCAAAAAAAAAAATGTTGGTCTCATTGCAATGAAATATGCAATTTCTTTTGCTTTTTAGTTTCAGTATGTCGTTCATCCTAAAATAGCATGATTTCAAAGTTTATTGTAGACAAAATCTCATTGGAAATTTGCTGACTTCCTTTTAGTTTATCAACTCGTTGATAGCGTGGGATGCCTCAATTGGTTAATGATCAAAGGTTTAACAGAAATTACTGTCATGTGCTAGACGAATGTAGTTGCCTATCACACAAAACAACCTGTGTTGTTGTTCAGTTGACTTTGGGGGAGGTAAATTGAAGATACATTAATGATAATAATTGTCTCAAATGCTTTGATAGTATCTTGTTAAATCTTTTCATAGAGATTAGAAATTTAATGATGGCTGGGATTCAAATAAATTTGGCGATATTTGATCAGCTTCAGAGTATGCATGAATTGGACAAGGTTAGGAAATTAAGGTTTTGGAGCATACAGATTCAGGTCCGAAAGTATGAGTTGGAATTAATTCAGATTTGGAATCTAAATCGGAATATTATATTAGCAGCCTGCAGGTAAAGGTCACAGTTGGAAAGTTTTCAATATGTTGTACAGCTTAATAATATTTTGAATAGATGTTTCAAAAATTGAATAGCATGTGGGTTAGATTGTTCATTTTTAAATTGGTTTGGCATGTTCATAAATCTAAATTTAGCTTCAGAAAATTATCCAACTTCTATGTTCTGAATATGGGTAGTATTTGTTATGCTGGCTATTTTTTTTTTTTAGTTTTTGCAATTTGAATTTTCTTTGTATAGGAAGGCAGTTGTCTATTATATGCAGCGATTACAGGATGGCCACAGGTCAAGGAAGTCATGGAAATGTCAGGAAAATTTTCCCAAATAAAAGCAAAATGTTATCCCTACACTCAGTCTGCTAGCAGCTCCATCCCCAATCCACCCTAGAATTCCCTAGCTAGACTTGTAACAAAATCTAGTGTTTTGCCAAGCTTCTCATTGCAATTGTTATTTTTTTTCATTGATATGGATTTGGTCAGGGAATTTTGGATTTTAGTCAATCATGGAAAAGTCAGGGAAATTGAAAATGAAAATTGTGTGGCCACCCTGAATTAATAGTTTCAGTTTTTGTTGTGCTCTGTTTGCAAAACATGATCTTATCTTTGGAATTGGAATCAAGTTATTGTTGTAATTACCTGATAAAGATCATACAGTATGTGAAAGTGATTACAACCGATTCATTTAATTATCACGTTGTAAATGAAAGTTTCGGTTTATTTTCTGAAAAATTTAAAATTACCATGCATGTATAATGAACTACCCTACTGTTACTTTGGTAAACATATTAGTAGATGTACACTTTTTCACAATATGGTTGTGGCGGGGTTAAATTGGAAAAATTGACTGCCGAAACAAGCATCATTTTCCTTTCTACGTACATAATGCGGTGCAGATTATACAGTACATGTATTGCGTTGAAATTAAATTCAGTTTGAATATTCTTGTTGCTTGCAGATTAAATCATGGGTGTAAAAGTTGCCGAGCTAGGCGATGGCGAACGCATTGCCATGGACACCGCCAAGAACAAAGACTCATTGCTTGATTCACTGAGCAAGTTGAGCTTAACCAATACTGACCAACAGATTGGGGTGAAAAAGATGGACAGGAACAACACGAAGAATGCATTGCTGTTTGACCTGAAACACATCGTCGAAAGAGGTGTCGGAGCTAATATCAATGGGACTGTTACAAGCGCTATCCCAAATAGATCTTCCATGCAAGAACTACCACAATTTTCTTCGCAAGTAAACCAGGGCTGCGATGCCGAAGATTCAGATGATGGCTGCCGCCAAAGGGTTATCAATAGCATTGCCAGTGGTGAGATCAATGGCAATGTTAAAGTCACTCCAGCAAAGTTATCTTCTCCAAACGAGCTAGGTGATGGCGAACGCGTTGCCATGGACAACGCCAAGAACAAAGACTCATTACTTGATTCACTGAGCAAGTTGAGCTTAAACAATAGTGACCAACAGATTGGAGTGAAAAAGATGGACAGCAACAACACGAAGAATGCATTGCTGTTTGACCTGAAACACATCGTCGAAAGAGATGTCGGAGCTAATATCAATGGAACTGTTACAAGCGCTATCCCAAATAGATCCTCCATGCAAGAACTATCACAATTGTCTTCGCAAGTAAACCAGGGCTGCAAAGATGGAGATACATATGATGGCTGCCGCCAAAGGGTTATCAATAGCATTGCCAGTGTTGAGGTCAATGGCAATGTTAAAGTCACTCCAGCAAAGTTATCTGCTACAAACAAACGGCCAATGCAAAGTGGGTTGTCGACTGAAGTTTCGAGAAAATGTCCATTTCCAGTGCTAGAGCCACCTTTAGCAGCTACACCAAGAATCACGGTGAGTGGCAAAGACGACTCTGATAACCAACATGATAAGAATGACAGCGGCAGCTATGCCAGTAGTGAAACTGGTGTCGATGCAAAAGCCGCTATTCCAAAGGCATCCTCGTCAAGTAATTCTATGGAACACGAATCGGTGGAAGCCAGGTTTTCACGTTTGTCAATTAAAATGGAACCCTGGAAAAATTGCTTACAGCCTCCAAGAGTACTGCTGAAGCCAAAGGAGTCGTTAGTTCCATCAAGAGTCCAGGAAAGCGATGAGGAAGACGATCAAGGCTATCAAGGGGTTAGCAGTGATGATGATGATGATGATGAGCCAATTGATATGGCGTTACGAGGCGTCCAGAAGGAACATCGCCTGTCTAAGGGAAGAGACCACCCATACAACAGTGTACCATCGCCCTTTTCTGGCTCTGATCAGTCCAGGTCACCCTTTTGCAACTCTGATCAGTCCAGATCACCCCTTTACAACTCTGATCAGTCCAGATCACCCCTTTACAACTCTGATCAGTCCAGATCACCCCTTTACAATTCTGATCAGTCCAGTTCACCCATTCCCAACTCTTACTTATCCTGGTCACCCATACCCAGCTATGATAAATCCGCATCACCCATTCCTGGCACTGTTCTGTCAATACCACAAATTGTTTCCAGCTCTGATCCGTTCAAATCACCCGTTTCCGGATCTGATCAGTTCCGGTACAGGCTAAACAACTTCCAGAGTACTTTGCCAGACTCCTCACCTCGTACTCAAGGAGGCGCTACGACACCATGTTTGAATGTGCCTTGCAAGCGATCCTTAATGCACAGCGGTGGATCGTACACTGTCAATGAAAACATGGCTCAGGGGGAGATATCACCCGCCTTGTCTGCATCTTCCTCGCCACCTTCAAATATGAACGTACTCAAAATCCAACAAATCTTGGCTGGCGGTGGGATCGTGCAGGTCGAGAGTACCAGGAAACCTGTACCTGAGCAGCAGCCAGTCTGCATCTCTGCACCTGCAGCAGAGCTTTCCCTCACTCCTGGCGAAGTGGCCAACATTTTTAACAAGTCCCCAAACATGGATTCTTCTCAAATTTGGGAATTTCGCACTCCTGAGGATAGCAATCAGTCCTTTGAGTCTTCTGGAAGCCCGGAGGTAAAGTACTTGTACAGCCAATCGCAGTCCATTGCTGGTTCTCCAGAAGAAGGAACTGAGGCAGATGCTACAGATTTGGCAGGGTTGCATATTATGACACCCCCCACTGCAGCTGCTGATGGCAGCCCACCTCCACAGGAACTTGTTAGTCAACATGTGACAGAGAATCCTAATGACTCCTTAGATTTGAAGACTCTTATTGATTGGGTTCGACAGTCCGGTGATATTGATTATGAGCAGGCCCAAGAGGCAGTTCATGAGGTGTGCAACATTTTGCACACTCACTATGGGAACATTGATGATATGTCTCAAAGTGGAGACATGCACAGAATGGTACCAACATCACCTCTGACACATTCTGTCAAACAGAACGCCACGTTGCAACCCGTCCACTCTGCATTCAAATTAACCAGAACGCAAGTGCCGCCTATGCCATTGCCTGTAGTTAAAACTGGGCAACCCGGTCCTGTCAGCACCAAAGTGTTATCACAGAAGGATTCGGTGCAGAAACCACCAAAAGCCACAATCCAACCTGCAAAACGAGCTGTTCGTGGAGTGCCATCAAGAGAAGCACCTGCAATACCAAAGTACAGGTTTATTCTACCAGCCCCTTCTCCTGATGCCGTTAAATCTGAAACCATGACATATGCGCCTTCCACTCACTGGAGTGTCCTTGTATCATCAAGTAAGTCCCGGGGAAAATGCTTTCTGTGGAATTTTGTGGATTTTAAAATTTCCAAAACTACACATGTAAAACGATAATACTTTTAATTGGTCCAATTTTATTCAAGTTTATCTTTAAAAAAAAACATTTGCAGAGATAAGCTTAAACATTTCCTGATGTTTGATGGTCACACAGCAAACATATCTGCAGTAGTAAAAAATTGATAGTAAAGATTTACTTTTTCCCAAAGAAATCAATTGTCTTTTTTATTTCGTCAAAAAATAATTGTCGAAACTTATCAAATATTTTTTGATCAGCTTTGGCAATGTATATTTATGGCAGCTATATATTGAAGTTTCTCGATAAGACTGGCACCTTTTTTCAAAGGTTTACTACCATTGCAGATATTTGCTTATGAACCCCCAACTTTTAACGCTCAGATAACATTTTTATCCCAATTAAGATGCTCTGCTTTCATCCAACCCGGCGACGATCCCCCAATCATCTGGGCGAATAATTGGGTCTTGTATTACCAATACGGATCCGCCAAAGCCATGCCCAAAGTATGGAGTTGAATACTTGGGCTTGTTTTTCGATAAAGATGGAGACACGTAAGTTATATATGATAATTATTGTCCATGCAGCCAACTTTACTTAATGATTTAATGGTTGATGATATTTGCTCAATGTGACTCATCTCACTCTTAATAAGAGATATATGGCATTGAAATATCACCACTTGAAATAGTGGGTGGGGTCAAGGTAGTCCTGCCACTTACTTATTTTATTTTTGTATCATTGGTACTGTTTCAGGAATTTACATATTGCAGTGGCTAATAACATTCCAGAACTAGCACTTTATATTTTGGAGAATCGGGGCAATAAGAAAGAGTACATTGATGCGAGGAACAATAAAGGTCAGGTAAGTTGCCTGAGCCAATAAAATCTATCCTGAAAACTGCCATCAGTGAGATTGGCTTTCCTAAAAAGACAGTCCCCAAAAACTAAAAAAATATTTTTCAATATTATGGGGTATACTTTGCATTTGCAAACTTTCTACAAATTTCAGAAAATCTGTTCAACCAAGCCTATGCCACAGTGAAGTAAAACATAAGCATGAAGGGAATTTTTATAAGCAGTTTTTATTAATGAATTTTGATTTTCATCAATTTGCAGACGCCCTTATATGCGGCAGTGTTCTTGAACAATTTACAATTAACGGAGTACCTTCTTAAGTATGGTGCAGACCCAAACCTCGCTTGCAATGATGGTAACACCCCCCTGCATCTGCTAGCAATGAAAGGGTCAGACGATCTAGCAGTTAGCAATGTTTTATGCAAGAATGCCCACATATCACTGAATAAGAGTAATAAAAATGGTAAGCATTATTCTATGCCAACATTGAGGAAGTTTACAGAAATTAAATGATAGTCAAAGCATCAAAAAATTGAACAAACTGCAATGTTCTTTTATAGTCTTTTGGTCCATTAAAATTATTTCTGGGACCTTTCTTTTTGTCTATCTTTTTCTAAATACAGTGTTGACTAAGCCTAAATCCCTCTGACCTGCATTTGATAAATACAGGTAGCTGTCCTGACTATGGGTTTCATGGTTTTCCAGAATTGCATTCTGTGAAATGAATGGACAGTACCTCTAAAATTCGGCCATAGCTATTCTCTTTTCCTTTCACCTGTGTTAACAATAAATTATGGGTGTTGACCCAAATGGTTAGTGATAAATTTGTGGCATGCATGTACCCCCATCAGTTGTTGTCTATATTCTGATTTTGTTTCATCTTTTAGGGCTAACTCCATTGCATATTGCTGTGCAACATCACAGCGAGTCACAGAATATGATTCCGTTTATCAGACTGCTTCTGGGATGTGGAGCAGAGTTGAGTTTTTTGGTAATTTCATTTTTTAATGAGAATTCCAACAACTGGTTTTAGTTAAGTTTATCCTCTTTATGACTGGGAGTTTTGAGAATTTTTCCTGTTGTAGATTACAAAGGTTTTCATTTATATTTTTTTTGATAACTTGAAAGTATTTAAACTGGTAGGCGCAGAGATTAATTGTAAATTTCATGCTCATTTCAGGAACCTAACACAAACCGAACGGCACTGCATATGGCTGTGGAGCGAGGTATTTCCGAATTGGTAACCATAATCTGTAAATGCTGCCACAGAATTGCCGATGCAATCAACATTAATAGCAAAAATGGAACAGCATTACATTGCGCGGCCATGCTGAACAAAGAGATTGAAACTGTCCAATACGAGATCGTGAAAACTCTATTGCAGTATGGAGGCAGCCCCAGTTCGCGAAAAAATTGCAATGGCACAAGCTTCCCGAAAAATCTAGTTCATCAAGACCGAAAGAGGGCAAGATAACTTTTCATTACTTAAAAATCTTTGACCCTTTTATTTGCAGTGGTAAACTACAATTAATCATTATCAATTGTAACTAATTTACAATCGGTTTCAACAAAATGGAATACAGATCTGTGTATTACTGTAAATAGATGCGTTAGTTGAAGATACAAGCTCAACAATTCTGTATGGCGATACTATTGTTTAAATAGATAGCCATAAACAGCCATCAGTTCCTATTTTTCTGAATCATTTAAAGTGGCTGTAGTAAAGTATTTTTCAATTTTTTGTTTTATTTGTGGAAACGTGACGATGTTTACAAAATGTAAAATGATGAGGGTCTTGCAAAGACAGGTTAAGAATTTCAAGTAGATTTGATGGTTTTCAGTCTTAAAAAAAGCAACGGCAAATCGAGCAACATTCTATATTGAGTTGATAAAGACTTTTTGATGAAAAACTGGAGGATATTTTCCTGAAAATATCTGTACTATTTCCAGTCATTCTCCTCGAATCAACAACAGTATTGTCTGACAAATGTTTCTTTTTCAGGTTAAAGACTTGTTCAGGACCATCAAGAAGTAATTTTGAATTAAGGTCCTTAGATGAGGAATTTTGATTTACGTGAAATTACCGTCCATATTACCAATCAGCGTTCTGCCTAATTTTTCTTTGGGATCAACAAAGAATCAGTGCTACAAAGATTTATTATCATGTGAAAAGTGCTGATATTGCTCACAGCTATTAGAACGATTCTGTAGAGAGGTCACATGTTTGGTACCAATCTTCACTTTAATATTTTATGGGAAATAATGCAATAAAAATGGCATTAACAAAGTATTTAACAATAATTATTTTTTGCATTCCATAGGGTGGGAGCACATTGACTTTTAAATTAAGAAATTTACTTACCGACCACTGGCGCCACCAAGCGGGCTAACAAGTGCTAATTGAAAACGCATTAGCACTTGTTAGCCCGCTGGGTG
>JAQGAO010008891.1:0-10042 GCA_034697705.1 Ommatoiulus sabulosus | reverse complement strand
ATTAATACATAGATAGCTTTCACGAGCAGACAGCACATACTGGCTACGTCATGTGCAAGTTATCTATGCACTGAAAGCGCCGTTCTATACAGGGCTGGGGGCCAGAGCGTCGTATCAAGTAGTAAGCCTAGTAAATCAGAAATCCGCGGGAGGATCTGATTAGGAAAAGGGTCAATTCCCTTCTAGGGCATAGTGCGTGGGCTTGCCCCGTTCCCACGGGCGCCGACGCCACGGCACGTTCGGTCCGGTGATTGATATTTTTCACGGTCACCGAAATCCCGCATTCGAGAACAAAGATCTTGGTCTTTCTCACATCCCTTCCTCTGAGCTGTGCACTAAAACCGTCATCGGGCATGCTCAAAGTGCCTTCAGGATTTAGCGCACCTTCCTCGCCACTGAAAGCAACGCGCCAAAGCTACGGCGCTTTTGATAACGGCCTTTCTTCTATAGAAATTGTCCATGATACTTTTCTGAAGAGATACGAGCAAAGCACCGATACAGGGTGTCTTTAAACACTCGTATCTCCTTAATAAAATTTCAGAAAATTACAAAATTTGGAATACTCACGAGAATCGATCCTCGGCATCTTCCCACACTAAAATATACGCGATATAAAAACAAACTGCATTTTCAAATAAATATCAAAGTTTTTATTTTTCATTTCGCAGCACTACATAAATCCAAATTTCCCTCAACGAGAGTTAAATTGACCCTATATCACTGATTGACTTCTCGCAGTGTGCTTAATTAAGGGGGACTCCTAAGGTGCGATTTGCACCCAATGCCTCCCCCCGGGTCGTTCAAAAAATCGACGATGTTACATGAAATGTACAAATTAGAAACCTGCTCACCCTCTCCTTAAAACTACGAAAAAAAGGAATAAAATGCTTACCTAAATCGGCGACTTATTCCCTCGAGGATGTCGAGGATGTCTCCTTTTTTAACGTTTAATGTCCAAAAATCGCCATTTTATCGACTAGGTATGCCTGGAAAACCAGTATATTCAAAAAGTACCCAGGCATACCTGGCATACCTAGTCGATAAAATGGCGATTTTTGGACATTTCTCAGCATGTCCATCGCCTTAAATTCCCGAACGTGCCATGGCAGGAACATTAAAAGTTTAAAAAAAAAGACGACATCCTCGAGGGAATAAGTTGCCGATTTAGGTAAGCATTTTATTTCTTTTTTTTCGTAGTTTTAAGGAGAGGGTGGGCAGGTTTCTAATTTGTACATTTCATGTACCGTCGTCGATTTTTTGAACAACCCGGGGGGTTGGGATTAGGTGCAAATCGCACCTTAGGATTCCCCCTTAAATGCGCGCATCCTTTACTTTCGAAATACGCCGCTAGATGGAGAGTCTATCGGCAGCAGATGCAGACTAAACCTATTATCGATGGCTAAACTTTCTAGTAATGTCCTGAAAACGAGAAAATATGAACATTTAAGAATGAATAAGCGTGAAATTTGGCGTTTCATGTCCTTTTTCATCAGTTGCTTGCATTCATGTATTTAATTAGAATAGAATTATCTTAAAATGTGACAAACTGTTCAAGAGTCTTCCAAGTAGCTGTATCAATAATTGTCTAGCTGACACGCTGTGCATTATGCGGTTACACAAGAACTGGTATCATGTGACTTTTTCATCGAATTAACAATTAAAACAACTTTCCTTCGGGTAATTTTGGTCAGTGAAATGAATGGTCACGTGATACCTGCATAAAACCAATTGCTTTTAAATAAACAAATCTGCGTAAAACCTGCCATTGTGTTTTCTCGACAGTATATATTATTTTACAGCTAGAATTAATCTCTCTTCGACAGAGTGCTCGCACGTCACGCGTGTTCTGCAATGCAGTTTCTCAGTCCAACACCTGTTCAAGCAACTGTTCTGCACCCTGCGTTTTGGGAAGACATCTTTGCAGCCAGCAGCCCAGCCCACTGTTTTTCAATTAATTCTAGTATTTCTCACAATCTGGAATTAATTATGCGAACGCAATTCGCCCACTCCTTCCCAGAGGTCAATGGTCGAAGGGTTGAGGGGTTATCCTGGGGGTAACGCAATATTTTGTATAAATTCATCATAAAAGTTGGTAATACGAGGACAGTACAGTTCGATGAAACTGGATCAGCGAGCGAGGCAACGGAACGAATCTATAAGGACGAAAAAAAGCAGTTTGCGAAGAGAAAATTGTTGTCTATCCTAATGAGCTGCTAAGGGGGCAGTGCACTAATTATTGTGCCCCCGAGAGATTGTGGGAAGGACCGTTACTTTCTCACATTCTGGCAGCAGCAAGCAGCTTTTTTGGCATTTTTCTGAACGATGGAAAGTGCATCTCTCCAGGCGTCAATATTCGCACATGGCCAGCATATTGCCTTTCAATCTGCAAACCGATCTCGGCGCTTGATAAGCTTATTAACTAAGGAATCGTAAAAATGATTCCGATGTACTTACTCGTACCGAGGGCGCCGAGCGACGTTGCCAGACTCTTTTCTAAGCGTTACATTAGGCCATATTTCGCCAGAAAAATCATCTTCGAGGCGCCATTTTAGCACGGTGAAAAAAAAGGCTCGAAAGTTCTGACAAGCTTTCCGAACGCCGCATTCGAAAGTTTCCGCCAACAAAAATTTCATATTCAACTTTCCTGACTTTTTTCAGGTTTTTGAACAAAATTTTTCTGACCAACTACAAAATTGAAAGATGCCAATGTTATCCACGATTTTGCAAATCGTGTATTGCACAGATGTGATACCCAAATTCCCTTCCATCCCCCGAAAATGGAAATACAGCGAAATAAACTTACAAACAAGCGAGGAGAAATCAATATTGCTATGGCGACAAGGAAAATGGAAGGACAACGAAGTAGATAAATGTCTAAATAACGAAGCAGCAGAGCCGCGAAAGCAAGCGAAGAACAAACAAATAAAAATCAATAAACTAAGCGGAAACGAAGCGGTCGCTAGGAGCAACCTAGCGCTCGCAGGTAGAAGACTGGACCTACCAAGGCCAGTCTCCCACTGCACCTGAGATCTGAGCCTCCGCACCCAGCTGATACCGTTGGATGAAATCACGGTAGATGGATGTGGCAGTTTCCGCCCCAAAAAGATATCCAGAAGGAAGGAATTGAGCTTGAATGTCCATCGCGTACTCAACGCACAGCTCTTCGGAAGGAGCAGCTATCTCCCCCGCCACACTCAACACTACCGATGGCACCAATCTGTTCCAAATGTAAATTGACTGCCTCAGCACACACAGAACCACACATTCACCTGGATCTGGAAGATCCTCCAGTGCCTCTTCTTCGTCGCTGGGAAGATTACCACCCTCCAAATAAACTTCTTCTTCCTGCGATGGGGGGCACATGTTAAGATGAGCTTGATAGCATGGGAAAAGACACGAATGGTGGCCATTTTGGAGAAAGTACTTTTTAACAATCCTTCGGTCACGTGAAACAATATTGTGGTTTCGGAGCAAACCCAATTGGATTAACGAAGTGGCCATAAACCAAAACAAGCGCGTCAACAGCCATCGGACACACTTACGCAGATGGCCAGACTGTCCACAGAGTGGCAGAAAGAGACCCTAGCGCCATCTACTGAGGGGACGGATAAACAGAATCTCCTAACCTTGAGTACCACATAATTTAAAGATTATGATTAAACCAAATCGTGTTAGATCACCAAAATTACCCAGAATTGTAGAACAGAGAATCTACAGGTAGTTGAACGGACACCTAACAGACTGAAACCTCCTAGAATGATGGATAGAGAGAATAAGGGATCTTCACCCACTCCAAGCCAGGATTTATGGCAGCAGTAGGAGTATGGAAAGCAAGAAGGAGGTGCTTCAAAAGCTGCATTGCAGGTGCAGATAATAAGATGCAGAGCAAAATCGTATAAAAGGAGACCAAAATTCTGACTCAACGGTCAGTGAGAAGGCAGAAAAGCTAGAATCCAGGTGACTCCATGCCGGATCTCCATCCAGGACAAAGAGATGAATTCTGCTGCTGGACTTAGAAAATCTACAGTGATGAATACAACCACACTCTTGAACTGAGATAGGATTGTTTTGGTTGCAGTTAGGATTTAGTGAATTTAGACAGGCAGAGCTAGGATTATTCTGATGAGGCCCCAAGTGTGCATGCCATGTTGATTGAACTATGTTAATCGTATCCATGTATTTTCAAATATTCTTGCATCATTAAAATAAGTATTGTAACTTGCCAACATTTTGAATATGTCAGTTAATCTGCAGGTATTTCCAGATAAATAGGGATTTCTAGAAACAGGGATCCAATACATCTCCGAAAATCTTTTCGCTACCATAGCCCCTTTTAAAATCCCAACATTTGTACTACCTTTGCGTAGGTAAACTAGAACACCGCAAAATTACGTACGGGTTGGTAACAGTGGTCTAGATAGAGACACTAGCAGATATACAAATTTCGTGACTAAAGTATTATTCCAAAACAACATCCCGAGTAATAACCAAATTACTAAAGAAAAACATTCTTGCCAATATCTACAACTAATAGGAATTTACCTTTCTTTTGCCGAACATTCGAGGATCAACAGACCACGAAAAATTTGTTTACAGACATCAACTTTATAACTCATCGGACCAGCAGAGAAGATCTGATAAAACCAAAGAAGAAGTAAGGGGACGAAAATTGGAGGAATTTGTACCACATAGAAGAAGACAATTACGGACAGAGGAAGAAGATCTGGGACATCAGACAATCAATATCCATATAGGCTGAAAGGACTACCGAGGGATTGCTGAAGAAAGTCAAAGAATCAGGACTAAGAGATTAACATAAGACAATCTTGCATTAGTTTTATTTTGCGAAAAATTCCCCCATTCTGTTATTTCTTTGCCATTATATTGTTGTAATATAACGCACAAAAGCTAAAAACAATCACAAGCACATCGTTAAAAGTGGGTTCAACGCGTTTAACGGACATTCTACGTAGTGCCACACATTCTAATTTTGAACTCCTTATATTTACGTTTGATTTTTGTTATTGAACAGAAATAGCCAAATTAAGTAAATTTTGCAACTTTGAACGATCGTGAAATTTTGTTTTTGATTATTGGAGCAGATAATTTATACACGCTTATAGCCCTTTATTATTTAAAATCGCGCATATTTATATCCAATAAATAAGGCATATAGGCCTAAAGTTTTACTTTCTTCCCCCTGAAATTCCTAAAAACGCTTAAATATCTACACATCCTGTTCCTGAAAAAAGCAACAATTTTAATGGTGCTGTACTTGGCACTCTAAATTTTTCAATTTCTGCGCATCAATGGATTTTGTTTAAAGCGCGCATATAGCCTTTACCGGTCCCCAATTTTGCCAAAAGCGGTTTTTATAATTATATGCGCGTGGCACTAGCATTTCATTAAAAGGCACGCATCGTTATTTTAAAGCGCGTGGAACATGCATTTTGCCCTTTATTTTTATCGAGCACACAACGTGTCTTTTTAAAATTACTGGTTCCTTATTTTGGTGCATGGAACAACGAAACAAATTATTTAAGTTGCGCATTTTGTATTTTCTTTTTAAAAAAGCGCACATTTATAACGTAATCACCCGGGAAAACAGACCGCCCATTTCTCCCTTTCGGCTCTTACCCATTTCGAGCCTCTAGGGAGACACGCCCTAGCGCACGACCATTGGCTCGACGCGCCTTCGTTGTTTGCCACACCCCTAGATTTGCTCTGTTGTGGGGCTCCTGTCGTCACCGATTGGAGTTTCGCATGCCTACTTTGAAATAAGGTTATGTTCGTTTTTCAAAGTATCAACCTCGTCAGCTTTCATTTCTTGCGCTGCTAACGAAGTTCCGTATGAGAGGGAACCCCAGGAGTAAACGACAGCAGAGACGTATGGTCAACGAGGTCTGCTATTCACTCAACGAACGAGGAGGGACTGATGGAGAAGAAGACAGCAGTTTAGAATTAGAAGAAGGAAGAGCTCGTGTGCAGACTAAGTCGCGGTCAGAAACGAGGTTGCAGAAGCTCGCCTGGGCATTAAACCTCGTTCTGATTGTAACCTTCCTTCGAAGCTCGTCAGCCTCAACTTCGTCACATCTCCTTGTTCGATTCGACGAGGAATCTGAACCTCGTTGGCCATATAATTGTCGCCCAACGTGGTTTACTAAACCATCTATGGAGAAGTATTTCTCTAACCTCGACGAGGATGACACAGCTTCCACCGAAGTATTGCGAGGGTATTGTCCCACCTGAAGACATACGAAAGCTTGCCGAACACCATCCTCACCTAAAGCGATACCTGGACCGGTCAGCGGCCACGATCGTCAATTTGCAACAGCGCTTGCTTGACCAGCACGCATTAGCTTGTACAATGCAAAGCAACCTTTAAACGAACTTGTTCGTTCCTTACAAGAGAGATTGTCTCTCTCTACACCGGTTAAACATGAAGTCACTGACCCTCTTCATATAACGATCAGTCAACCTAATCCCGCATTAGGTACCCCACACACAGCATTACCCTCGCCCTCTACATTGGCGAGCCCACTCACTCCCAAAGGACTTGGGGGGGAAGAGCTCACCAGCTCCTCATTCATCTGCAATTACACATACTAAAACATCCTCTCTCTCCTCATGGGAGATTTCGAAACTTTTTAAAGGTATGGGGCGTTTTGATGGCACCAAATCCAAATTTGTGGGATGGTTAGCCACTCTTAAACACCTCACCTCTCAATTTAGTCTCAACGATCGCCAGATATTGGATTCACTCATCTTCCTTTTCGAAGGCGACGCACGTACATGGTGGGTTACCGCACTACCCAATGTACACGGCTTCAAAGAGGCCATCCTATGCATGACCGACAGATACGGTCGCATGGAAGCCGATGTACAGATTCTGAATCGTCTACACAGAATTAGACAGCGTGATGGTCAACCCACAGCTGAATTTCTGAATTACGGAAATGACCAACTCAATAACATGAGAACCCAAGAGTCTGAACATGCTAAAATACGGATAATGTATACAGCCTTACACACGAAGGTGACCACAAACATCGACAGGAAATCCCTAGCCACTGTCAAAGACTTATGGAAGCTTGCCCTACAAAAGGAGCGCATGTTATGCGACAATGAAGAATGGGTCGACACCAGACGACCCAAACGCAATACGACCGAGGACGAGGTCAGGGAATCAAGCTCAACCCTGAATAAAAAGCGATTCGACAAGAAACGATATGAAAAGACTTCTGATAATTCTTAGAGCCATAAAGAAAAAACCTCGTCAACCGAAGAAAGCAAAAGTTGCTCGGTCTGCGGCACTCCTAACGTCACTCCTCAAACTTGCCCTAACGGTTGTGGCAAGGTCTCCATCAAGGCAAGCATGATCAAAATAAATTCTACACTCACTAATGAGTCCCCTAATGAGGTCGACAACTTCATACATCTCCAGGTCAACATACTTGGGGGAGTTTGACGCCGTTCTCGACTCCGCATCCTCCACCTCCGTTGGTGGTCTACACTTCTACCAAAAGTTTCTCCAACTCGAAACCCCTTTAACACCACTCATAAAGACCGTGCACCTTGCGGACCAGGAACCTGAGTAAGAAACTGTGTATGAGGTTGACACGCAAATTCTCATCGCCAACAAAAGCTTTCCCATCTGTCTCACATTAATTCCCGCATACCGAGGACAAACCATCCTACTAGGCATGGACTTTATGATCGCGGCCGAAATTGATATCCACCCGCGATACAATACCTGGTCATTCATCTCCAACACCTTGACCTCGGCTATGCTGAATGTCAGTCAGAAAACCGAACAACTTGACATTTCATTAAGACCTAACGAGGGTATTTCCCTATCGCCGTCTCAACGTCAGCAAGTCAACTCATTCTCAACACTTAACTCCGATATCTTCGGTGAACCTACAGGACCAGCCAAAGTGGAACCACAGAAGATCAGTTTGGTCGCTGATTCACGACCCATCGCCTGTAAACTTTATTCATATTCCCCCATCAGAAAACAACAACTCTACCAGAAAATTCAGAAACTTCTACAGCGGGGATATGCCAAGCCTGTGGTATCGGAATCGGCAGCACCCTCCTTCCTGGTCTCTAAAGGTGGAGCCACTAACGAGCTTCGTTTAGTCACCGACTTGCGAGCCTTAAATCGGATTACCGTTCCTGACGTATATCCTATACCGCGAATAGATGATTTGTTAGCCCAATTACGCGGCAACAAGTTTATGACCACTCTCGATCTAACGAGCTGTTATTGGCAAATTCCAATCGCGGAGGAATGCCAAAATTTTTTTTCAATTATCACCCCATTCGGCACGTATTGTTACACTCGCATGCCCATTGGTGCACGTAACTCAGCCGCACATTGTCAAAGATTTATTGAAAAAGTACTATCTAACCTTTCAGGGTTTTTCGTGCGAGTATACCAAGATGACTTACTCATCGTCAGCGATAACTTTGAGGATCATTTTGAACACGTTAAGCGCATCCTCCAATGACTAAGCCGAGTCAACCTTTTCCTGAAGAGAGTGAAGTGCCATTTTTTCACTAGTCACATTAAATACCTCGGACACATCATCTCTGAAAATGGCATTAGCCCCAACCTCGAAAAGATACAGGCCGTCGTTGAGATGAAGACCCCTATCAACATTAAACAACTCAAATCCTTCTTGGCTTCTTGCCGATGGTTCGGAAAATTCATACCGAATCTCTCCGACATTGCTGCCCCCTTAACAACCTACTAAAAAAGGACGTTCCCTTCAACTTCGATGAAAAATGCCAACAGGCCTTCAATCGCCTCAAGGAAAAGCTAAGTCAGGCACCGATACTCGCTCATCCTGATTTCTCCAAAAGCTTCCGATTATATACCGACGCCAGCTATGAAGCCATGGGAGCTGTCCTTCAACAAGGCGACGAGGGCGACTTCCAGGTCATAGAGTACGCCTCGAAGCTCTTTAACAAAGCCGAACGCAACTACTCTGCCATGGAGAAGGAAGCCCTCGCCGTCATTTGGGCTGTTCAAAAATTTTGGGGATATTTGGACGGAATGAAATTTGTCGTCCATACTGATCACAGCCCCCTAAGATGCTGATCAGTCAAAAAACTCCGGAAGGCAGACTTGCGAGGTGGATCTTCAAGATTCAGCAGTTTGTCTTCGATGTCGAATACATCCCGGGTAAACTGAACCACCTCGCAGACCTGCTCTCTAGGCCCACGGGCAAAACTGAACCTGTCGTTCTCATCCAGAGCTTTCTGATCGACGAACAACCTATGTCATCAACGGACTTCCGAAAATTACAACTCGAAGATCAAGAATGCGAACGCGTCATCACTGCTCTGGAGTCCGAACAGGAAAATCTTCTAGATACTAAAACCTTCCTTGCCAGAGGTTACCTAATCATTCACGGCAATTTATACAGACTCCTGGCAATGAGTGGAGACGAAGAACCTCGCCTCGTCATCCCCAACTCACTCCAACAACGAGTACTATTCTGGAATCACGAATACCCACTGGCTGGACATCCCGGAATTGTCGCAACCATCCAGCGCATCACACAGAAATATTACTGGGTTGGCTTGCGCAAGCATGTCCACAACTACATAGCTAACTGCACCGAATGTCAAAAATTCAAACCCACCAACAAGGCAACGGCCGCTCTCCTCTCCTCGCCAAAAATCCCAGAAAGGTTCTCACTCTTGAGCGTTGACCTCGTGGGTCCTCTACCCAGCACTCCGAACGGTAACACCATCATATTATCCGTCATGGATGCCACCACTGGGTATCTCGAACTCTTTGCCTTACCCTCGGCAAAGGCCGAAGTCATCGTAAAAATATTACTATTTGAAATCTTCTTGAGATATGGCACACCTACAACTATCAGGTGTGATAACGGCCCGCAATTCATATAAGCCATTTTTCAACAAATGGCCAAATCCCTAGGGATTTCCATCCAATACGTCGCCCAATATCATCCCCAGGCCAATCCCGTCGAACGGAAGCAAAGGGACCTCAAAGTGAAATTGGCCA